>PVIA01003172.1:0-178671 GCA_004024845.1 Tonatia bakeri | reverse complement strand
GTTCAAGCACTAATATTAGAAATACAGTGAACGATGGACTTTCCTGAGGCAGCTAATGCTAAGGGGATGCACGTGGGTTTGAGAGTCAAAATGCTGACTGTGCACATCGATGACAGGCCGGTGTCTCAGCCTCTGCATGAAGTTTCTCCGTCTGGAAAACAAGGGGAGCAACACGGACCTGCTTACCTGGATGCTGTTACGAGAGTTAATGGCCACCATAGATGTGAGCGCCCCTGGAGGGAAGTCCCGGTACTACACAAACACACAGGGCACTGTTCTTAGATTACTTTGAATCTCAAGCATTGTTTAAAATCCTGGACCCTTGCAAAAAAATAAACGCTGACGGACAGCAGATGCCACCCATCACTTCACCCAGGAGTCCGTCGGGAGCCAGCACTTGTCCCCGGCGGGGGGGATGCTGCGTCAGGGCCGTGAATTCTCAGCCTGCGGAGGTCCGGGTGCCATTCCGGCGTACTGGAGCCTCATTTCTGTTCCGACGTCTTGGCTTTTGTGTCTGGCTCCCTGATCTTTTACCCAAATCAAATGCAAAGTGTTGCCGAGCAGCAGAATAAAAATGGTTTTAAGAGCCTGTTTACCATAGTGTGCAAACTGCGTTTTCTTGGGGAGGAACCTTCTAGAGACTCTCCAAACCAAAGCGGGCTCGTGGATACCAGCTGAAGCCAGGGGTTGGGGCTAGAGATGTATCAATGCGGAATTAACTCACTGCCGGAAATGCACTTCTCGGAGGCAGTGAAAATTCAGACCCCACTAAAGTCACTCAGTGAGATCAGGGCAATCGAGCTGGGGTCTGGTGTGTGCTGGGCCCCAGGCCTGGCAGAGAGCTTTCATACCGACATGGAGTGTGGGGGGGGGAGGCGGGGGGGGGGCGGATAGGCCTCCCTAGGGCTTCTGCAAGGCTGAGATGGCCCCGGCTCCACCCCAAAAGCACAGTAGGAAAAGGGGTTGACCAAGTGCCTCAGCCAGGAGACCCTTTCAGCAGTCAATGAAAAAAAAAAAAAAGTGGCTAGAGCAAAAAGGTAGAGTTTACTGGCTCATACCACTGAAAATTCTGGGGAGAGCTTCAGGTGTGGCTGGATCTTGGTGCTCAGCCATTATTAAGAATGTCTCCCTATCTGTTTCTATGCTTCAACTTCCTGAGTTCATTTTGGTTTCATAGGGGCCGATGGCTACCAGCCGCTTCCGGCTCCATCCTCCCAGCTCAGCTATGCACGTAAAAACGTCTCTTCCCTAATATCCAGTAGCTACAGGGGAAAAAAGGGATCAATTCAAAATAATGAAATAATGCACGATTCTGAACTGGAACCAGCCTATCAGAGTGGACACCAGCCATTAACAAGCAGGTGTGGGCACTCTTCCCATGCAAACTGCCACAGTGGCAGGGGCAGGGGGCTGGGGAGTAGTGCCCTCTCTAGCCAGGCCTGAGGCACAGTTCCACCAGTGGAGCACAGGGCGAGGTCAGCTCCACCCAAATTTTTATGGATTGAGGGTGTGGGAAGGGTGGTTTCCCAAAGGAAAAACCAAAGTGCTTTTCCCAGAAGAAGGAGGGACAGATGCTGAGCAGAACCACTGTCTGTATTAAGCTTGCTGCTTCTTCCTAGACCTACCACAGCAGGACAAGAGCAACCTAATAGCTTTTCAAACAATTTCCCCACTCTGTCGCCACCCTCGCCCATTTCCTCATTCGATCATTATTTGCAGAGCACCTGTTCAGCCCCAGAAACTGGGCTAGGCTTTGGAGAGGACAAAGAGAGACCCCTGGGAAGGGCTCTCTGTCTCGCAGGGGAAAAGGTACGAACACAATTAGAAGGAAACTTGAGAGTGCTAAGACAGAGGCCCTGACAGTGTCTTGCAGTCACTTTGCAGGAGGGAGCACTAGCTGATTCCCAGAGCGGGAGCCTCGTGGAGCAAATGGCCCTGTCCCACCGCTCTGCACATTGCTAAGGATGATGTGGCTACAGCCTGTGAATGGTGCCCTGTCTTTGCCCACAAGTTATGGGCAGAAGCAGATGCACACATGAAATCGCTGGCCTCAGCTCCTGTATCAGCAAATTATCTCTGGCCTACACCAGGACAGCTGCATTCAGCAAAACAGCATTATGCACGTATCTTGATATGTAACCCTAGACCTGGGCTTCTAAATATAAGACACTGTTTCTGGGCCACTGACTAGAAAAAAAAAAGAAGAAGGAGAAGAAGAAATTATTCTAAGACAGCATCCACATTCATTGGTTACTACTAACCCTTCAAAAATACTCGTGGATACTGAATATTTGAGCCTGGGGAGCTACCCTATTAAAATAGGTCTCTAAACCAAGACATTTTGAATTGAGATTGTGACAAATACAAAGAGAGGCAAAAGGACTACCCAAGCATCACCCATCATCTCTGGAGAAGCCACAAAAAGAAAGAATCTCCTTTCCAGTAGAACCTGATTTATTATTTGTTCCGATAGAGATTATTTATCAGGTGGCCAGGAGACAGAAGGACAAAGTCTCCCTTGTGCACGCATGCTTTGTGTCACACACTTGAGCGTGTGTCACCTGAGCACCAGATCTGAGGCTCAGACACGCAGCCAGATCAAATCTGCGACCACGGCCACGGTCCCCTCACCACTTTCACCCCTTTCTGGTGCGAGTGGACCCGAAACACTTCTCACTCACATGCCGGCTCGCTGAGGCACTCTGGCATCTAGTTTTCCGAAGCTGACTGCCCTGGCACGGCCACCCAACTGTTGACTGGCCAGGTGGCGTGGAATCCCATGCATGGGGACGGGGTGTGCTTCCCAGAGAGTATACGGGCAGGAACTCGAGAAAGGCCAAGCCCTGCCTCTGCAGAGGTAACAACAAGCGGCCTGCCGAGCAGCAGGGAGGAGGACCTAACACAGCGAGCAACCGCTTGTAGGGAAGGTGAATAATTACAGGGCCCGCAGGAGTCACGTCGGCCTGAGTGTGGTCGGTAGGGTACGTGAATGGCTCCCACGGGACGGACAGGAATTTGAACGTGTCATCTAAAATGTCATATGGTGTGCTGGAGCGTGATACTGTTGTGTTACAGAATGACATGCTTATGACTTCGTAATAAAAGATTTTGTAAAGGAAAATTTGTGCTAGGCCCTGTATATCCTGAGCCCATACCGAAGCTCATCCATGCAATCACGCAGCCTTCTCTCAGGTCTCCCTGTGGGTCAGTTTCCAACTGGTGCTGTAACAAGTAGTGCCAACACAGTGACTTGAAAACAGCCCGCATTTGTTATCTCGATACACAGAGTTGAGGAGGTCAAACGTCTGAAACGGGCCCCACTGGGCCAATGTCAAGATGCCGGCAGCACAGCGTTCCGTGCCCAGGGGGGCTCTGAGGGAGACCCCATAATCTGGCCTTTTCCAGCCGCTAGAGCTGCCCACGTCCTCAGCTCCTGGCCTCCTCCCATCTTCAAGATGGGCCACGGCCGCTGGGCTCTTTCCCACCTCCGATCTCTCTGGTTCTGTCGCTCTGGTCTCCCTCTTGCCCATGTAAGGACCCTTGTGATTGTGTTCCTGCCACTCACCACCCCTATTCAGGATAATCTCTTTATTTTAAAGGCAGCTGTCAACAACCTTCATCCCATCTGCTACCTTAATCCCACCCTTGCCTTGTAATCCAGCATATTCACAGGTTCCAGGGAACAATGCACGGTGTCTCTGGGGGCTGGCTATCCCGCCCACCACCCCCTGCCGGCACGTTCATCCCATTGCAGCACCCACCACAGCCCTGCTGACCTCCAAACCTGGATGGAGCCAGTCATTCCTCTGCTGAAACCCGGCCCGCCCACCCGGTGGCCTCCCGTGCAATGAAAGCCCAAACATTTAGCCATGGCCCACAAAGCCCCCTCGACACGATGAGACCCCTGGGTGCCTCTCAGAGCTCATCTCCTATCATTCCTCCCTCCCCACTCTTCTGTAGCCACACACTGGCCTTCCTGCTGGCCCCCAAACTTGCCAAGATCATTCCCGCCTCAGGGCCTTTGTGCCTGCTATTTCCTCTGCCCAGAACACTGGTTCCCGGATTTTCACATGGCTGGCTCTTCCTCTTCCTCCAGGTCTCGGCTTCCCCTCTAAGGCAGCTGCCCCACCCCCAGTCGCTAGCCCCCCATCACCCTATTCTATTTCCTCTGCACCTAGAAAAGAATGTAGCACGTGGAAGCTGCTCTATACATATTTCTTGAATGAGTAAAAGCTCCTCTCCCATAGCCCCGCCCCCCCACGTCCACTCCTTTGCCGTAGATTAAATGCCGCTCCTTCAGGGAAGCCTCCGCGGAGGTGCCAACTCTTCAGGAGCGTCAGGGCCTCCTCTCTGCGCGCTCACACAGCTCTGCAGTTCCCTTCCAGGATTATCACAATGGCCGTGCGAAACGGTAATCGACTGTGTGATGACCCTCTCAGTCCGTCTCCCCCGGCACACCGGCGGCCCCTCCAAGAGCAGGAACCAGGTTCACACCCCGCTGCACGCCTGGTGCCTGGCGCATGCACGGCTTTCAGGAACTACTTGTTGAATATAAGAATGCATAAACATATTAACTAGTAAGGGTGCAAAAGCAGGCAGAGCGGGAAAAAGAGAACAGAACCAGATACTACTTCATTACTTCCGCCTTACTCATTTCACTGCTATCTCGCAGCTTTAAACCTTATTCTTGAAGGAAGACGTGATGAACCAAGGACTTGGTTCAAAGTCCTGTCCCAGAACACTCTCACTTGTTTCTGTATCACTTGTCGTGATGGTTTAGAAAAAGGAGATTATGAAAGTACTTGAACACCCGAAAGTTATTTCAAGAAGATATGAACCCAGGTGAACCGCGACTTGTGTGGGTGGCCTTTCCCCACGGCTGCCTTCGGGGCTG
This sequence comes from Tonatia bakeri, assembly GCA_004024845.1. Classification (NCBI taxonomy): domain Eukaryota; kingdom Metazoa; phylum Chordata; class Mammalia; order Chiroptera; family Phyllostomidae; genus Tonatia; species Tonatia bakeri. The sequence continues at coordinate 173,777 of PVIA01003172.1, read as the reverse complement.
GACGGCCCCCTAGTGGAGGCGACGGAGAAAGGCACGTTAGGGGGTCCCTTGGAGGAAGGCACATGGCTTTGCCGTTTATAACCCTTTGTGTTCGTGCGGACGGGAGCCAGAAGCAAGCTGAGGGAAATCACACGACTTCGGTAGAGAAAACAAGCACCAGTTTCCGGAGCAACTGCCATACGGCAGAACAGAAATGGAGATCGTGCTTTTTAAAGATCATCCTGTGCCCGGTACTGTTCCCAGCGCTTGAGCCCTTTAACCTGTGTGAGAACCAACTGATGAAGCTGCTCTTCATTGTCCACTTTTGACACACGGGGAAACTGAGGCACGGGGCGGTTAGGCACGGGGCGGTTAGGCCCACGGGCTGTAACTGGAAAGTGGTGGATGGAGGACTGGGACAGGGGTAGGCTGGCCCCAGGCCCTCGACCCCACACCGGGCCGCACTTGCTCGCAGTCACTAGTTCAAAGCGCTTCAGTACAGTCTGCTGCCTTTGAACCAGGCTTCTGGCTGATTTCCAGGGTAATTTTCAGAATGGTTCACTCTAAGACTCAGTTCTGGCCTTAACATCCTCAAAAGCAATGTAGGTACAATTATTCACATCTCTGTCCTTTAGAAGCAGCCAAGGTGGATGAGACAGTAACATTCTCGGCTGACTACCGGAGGCAGAGCCTGGCTCAGTGGGCCTACTCTCAAGTCTCTATGCCCCGAAATTCTACACTTAGCTATGGTGCTCCCCAAAAGTTGCTTAGTCTTTTTTTTTAAGTAGGTTAACTATAAAAATAATATTGTGTCAAACTTTATGCTTGTGATCTGCTAAGGATTGTGCTGAGTCCTTAAAATGCACTTTCACTCAGCTGTCATTAACAACTCAGATATAAACACTACTGTTGATCCATCTTTTCCTCCAAGGAAACTGAGGCACGGAGAGGTTCAATTACTCATTCAAGGTCACCCAGCTACGCAGAGTTAAGATTTGAGCCCTGGCAGTTTGGTTCTGCAATCCACGGCCTTAGTCACTACATTCAACAAATTTCCGTAAATCATGAACTGACCTTCATAATTCAGTCCATAACTAGGAAAAACTAACAACGCCACTTTTCACACACACACACACAAAAATGAAATGACTTAACTTCCTGTTTCCCATTTTGCCTCATTAATTGCAAGCCTGACATAAATTTGGGCAGGCTTAACTTTTGGGACAGATCTGTACTCATTACAACACATTTTCTGTTTGGAATCTTGTCAGATATTTAAGGTCTCACCTCTATGTCTAAAATTCCTTTTCTATGTACAATAATTGATATCCACAGAAGAAAAATACTGCATTCCTGTTGTTTGAGAATATAAGCTAATCTGAGTGCATGATTTCAAATGCTCTTGGTTGTAAGCCACAGGAAATCCAACTGACGTGAACAGTAAGAGAAGTTACTGGTTCTCACGCGGGAAATTTCAGGCAGAGGACAAACTTTAAGACTGATGTGCTCCCACGGACCATGAAGTCAGCGGTCTATGGCTGTTTCTCTTGGGTTCTCTCGGTTCTGTTCTCCTTTGTGTATAATTCTTTGTTCTCAAACTGCTTTCCTCACACAAGGGGAGAGGAGCACTTAAATTTTTTAAAGAAATATTGACTGAAATCTTTTTCAAATTGTATTAAAAATACCAGCCCACATACCTAAGAAGCTCAAATAACCCTAATCCAGATAAAATCATAGGGGAACACACCTACACAAACTGCTAGAAACCAAAGGTAAAGAAAATATATATATAGGGGTGGGCGGGCTGGAATGGGAATAAAGGGGAGAAAACTGTACTTGAATAATGATTAAAATAAAAAAGGAAAAAAAACATTCTGCAATGAGCTAAAAAAATAAACAAAAAGATATTTATATTAAAAAAGAATAGAAAATACATATACATATATACAAAAAGCAGCCAGAGGGGGGAAAATACATTATCTATATGGAAACATAGGTAAAAGTAATTCACTTCTCATCAGAAACAATGGAATACAGAATACAGTGGAGTGACAACTTCAAAAGGCTAAAAGAAAAAAACATTGTCAAGCGCCAGTGAAAATATCCTTCAAAAATAAAAGTGAAATAAAGACATTTTCAGCTAAACAGAAGTTTAGAGGGTTGGTTTCCAGTTGATCCGCAGCCCAAGAAACGCTAAAAGAAGTCCTCCAGGATGAAGGGAAGTGAAGCCAGATGGAAATTATATCTATAAGAAAAAAATCCTAGAAATGTTAAGTATGTGAATAAGTAAGGAGACTATAATCCTCTTCAAAATCTCAACAAGACTATTTGCAGAAACTGATACGCCGAGTCTCAAATTTATAGTCAATGGCAAAACCTAGAATAGCTCAAACCATTTTGAAAATGAGGAGAAAAGTTCTAGGACTCACACTGCCTGCTTTCAAGACTTACTAGAAAGCTACAGTTACTGAGAAAGTGTGACGTTGGTGACAGGACAGACACACAGAGGAATGGAGCGGGACAGAGTCCAAAGCTAGACCTGCACGTATACAGTCAACCAACTGTTGACAAAGGTGCAAAAGGAATTCAACGGGGAGAGAATAGTGTTTTCAACAGACGATGCTGGAAAAATTGGGCATCCACATGACAAAAAATAAACCCCAACCCATACCTTACCCCATACGTATAATGAACTAAAAATGGATCACAGATTTCAATGTAAACCCTAAAATGATAAACTTCTGGAGAAGATATAGGAGGATGAGAAGAAACGGAAACCCTTGTGCACCGTTAGCAGGAATACAAGCTGGTGCAGCCATTATGAGAACTTTAAAAAATTGTGGCAGTTTTTCAAAAACAAATTAAACGCACAATTACCCTACGAGCCAGAATTCCGGTTCTGGGATACAGCGAAGAGAGGTGGAAGCAGCGCTGGAAAAGGCGCGGGCACGACCATGTGCACAGCGACGTTATTTACAACGACCAAAAGGTGGAAGCAACCCCAGCGCCCGCCGATGGACGAATGAGCGAACCGAATGCAGTGCACACGCACGATGACGCATTACGTTCGGCCTTAAAAAGGAAGGAAGTTCTGAGACGTGCTACCACGCACACAAGCCTTGAGGGCATTATGCTAAGTGGCTGAAGCCAGACACAGAAGGGCAGATACCGCAACTCCACTCACACGAGGTACTGAGAGTGGTCCCACTCATGGAGACAGAATGTGGAATAGCCCTTCCCGGGGGCTTCACGAGGCACAGGAAGTTATCATTTAACGGGTATAAGGTTACCGTTTTTCCAGATGGAAACTTCTTGAGATGGATGGTGGTGACGGTGGCACCACAATGTGAATGTGTTTAATGCCATGGAACTGGACACTTAAAAGTGGCTAAAATGGGCCCTGGCCCATGTGGCTCAGTTGGTCGGGGCACATGCCTAGGTTGTGGGTTTGATCCCCAGTCCAGGTGCGTATGATCTAATCGATGTTTCCCTCTCTCCCTTCCTCTCTCTCTAAAAAAATCAACAAAAAAGTTCTTCGGATGAGGATTTAAAAAATTGGTTAAAATGGTACATTTGATGTTATGTACATGTACTGTTTGTGTACATATTTTTATTTTTATTTGCTATATTTTATGAAGCTTTGACATCTTGGGGCCTCAGGGAGGGGGAGAGATGCCCCTCCCAGGGGTAATAACTTCTAGTGATACAGTAAATGACTTGTCTGGAACATGCAGGAAAACCAGTGCAGAACCCCTACTCTGAACTACCTCTTTTCTCTGGCTTTTACATGCCAAGAGGCAAATCCCTGGATCCTAATCCTCCCAGGGCCAGGGACCAGACAACCAGAGACCCTAGACTATTTGCAGTCTATAGTCTATAGTCTAGACTATAGCCCAGAGCCCACCAAATTATTGACTGTCCAATCCTACACTGCTGAGCTTGCCTTGCTTGCTCTTTCTCAGAAACCACAATAAGGGCATTTAGAACGTGTTTTCCCCTTACTCTCTCCACCTGCAACCAACTCAGGGTTCTCCCTTGTGGCCCAAGGTCCCCCAACCCCCTGGGAACTGAGAGTAATAAACTATCTTCTCAGAGGCCATGGTCTCCTGATCTGCTGGCCTTACCGTGCATGCATAAAACCAAAATCCCGGGTATATTTCATGACGGTATAACAGCCCGACTGTTAAAAGATAACCAATTTTTAAACAGCATTGAGAAAAGAGAGATGTAAGTCAAATATGGTACATCTGTGCTACAGTCGTTTAACAAGGTGGTTTCGAGTGCAGACTCAGAGGCCCTGGCTCAGAAGCTTAGTCGGTTAAAGTGTCATGTCGACATGTCAAAGGTGTGGGTTCAATTCCTGGTCAGGGCACACACAAGGATCAACCAATGGATGCATCAACAAGTGGAACAACAAGTCTCCCTCCCCCCGCCCCCCACTCCTCTCTCTAAGAAAAAAAAAAAATGAGTGTAGACTCAGGAGTCAAATGTCCTGCACCTATATGCTGACTCCACCATTTACTAACGATGCCTTAGTTTTCTCATACGAAAAGTGGGGATAATAACAGAATGCACCTCTTAGGGCTTCATGGGATTAAATGGATTCAAACAAGGGAGGTGCTTAGGGCAGTGCCAGGTATACAGTAAGCACTGTATAAATGTTAACATTACTGTTATGAAATCTGCAGCCATTTAAAAGATGAAGGAGATCTGTATGTGCTGACAAGGAAAGATATACAAGGGGGGGTCCCAGTTGTGTCAATTTCTTAAAAGAGAGAGATATGAGCAAGTACTTTTTCTGGAAAAAGTTATACAACTATACCAAACTATGTACCTCCAAAATAAGAAACTCTCAACAGTTTATCTTGGAGAAAAGGAAATAGGGCTTTAGATAAGATGTGAGAGACTTTTGTTTTTTTTTATTAATACCTCTTATAGAACTTGAAGTTGTTTTAGGATGGACAATCCATGCCTAAAATTACAGCCATTTCATTTTTTGGACGATGGAGGAGTACTTCTCATTGCTCTTTATTGCCACCTAGGGGATGCTGGGGGCATTGCCTGCCGTGATCATTATCTTGGATGTTAACCTTCTTCACTGTTTAATAAATGACCCCACTTTCCTGATTTAGTATCTTACATCAAGCAATGCATGACCTCCAACTTTCAGATTTAAGGAGTTTGGTAACAATCAGAAACATGGATCCCTAATTATAAAAGTCTATGGATGTGAAAACAAAACAACACAAAATAAAAAGCAAAAATACCTAGTTTGATCTCCACTGAGTGACCCACCTTTCCAGCTTTATACTTATAATACAGCATTGAGCAGCCGGACCCACTGGCCTGCCCCAAATAATCTCGCCTCACCCCTCACCCACTGACCTGTCCACATACCTACATTTTTAAATCAGTCTAGCTGCCTGCCTTTGAATACTGGTTCCATGACATCCCAGCTGCGTGACCTTGAGCAAGTCACCTCGCCTCTCTGGGCTTCAGTTTCTTCACCTATACAATACAAGTGATAACAGTAGATCCCTCACAGGACTCCTGGCGGGTAGATTACAAGTTGATATATTAGCACAATGCCAGGCGCATAACAGGGCTCGATAAACAAATTTCACTGTTGACACCTACAATCTTCAAACCTCAACTTACTGTCACTTCCTCCAAGAAGCCCTCCCAGACCTCCTGACTCGGTCACGTCCCTCTCACTAGGTCACATTTCGTCCTCCCAGCATGTGTCACTGATGACTGTTGGATGGGTGTTTGTATAACGCACACTTTTTTGCCCAAATTTTTGAGGGAACACTAAGGATGTGCATTATACATGGGTATAATGGTTACATATCATGGGTGTAACAATCCCGTGTTTAGTGTGCACAAAAACGTGGGTGTGTGTTTTCCGTGGTAAAACACGGTATCGCCTCCCTCCCTGATCATGAGCACTGGCAGCACGAGTGTGGGCCTGGTGGTGTCCATCCTTCGATCTCCAGGTCTGCCGCTGCGCCTGCAGATAGCAGTCGTGTCACACGTATTTTCTGATAAAGAAATGAGTTAGAAAACAGAAGCCCTCTCAAAAACAAAATGTTAACGAGGGCAAGTGTCATGAACCCAGGTTCTGATGGGCTGGGTGACACGAAGACAGTGTGCATAAAATGAATTGGAAAAAGGATGAACTACGCACCCTTACCATTTGTCCTGAGGACCAGCCCCAGGTTTTATTACTATTTTAAATTATGGCCAGGGCTCTGCTAGTCCTTCTTGTATATGTATACAAATTAGAAAAAGGCACTCATTCCTTCAGGCAGGTGGAATCTCGAGACCTACTTGCCTCCTTGGGTGGGTACCACCACACAGGGCACGCTGCACAGCCCCAGTTACTGGGCTGTCTCATTGGTTGAAAACCACAAAAAGCACCCACAGGATTCCACTTATCTTCCCTGAGCCAGAGCAGAAGTCTTGAGACTTTCTTCGTGCATGAAAGCATCTGCACAGCTCAGATTAGGGGTCCACTCCTCATGTGTTCTTCCTTATCCCTCAAGCTGCTTTGGAGAGAACCCAAAGTTCAATATCTTCATGTCCAAGGCTTCCCCACTGACTACTGCAAGCAAGAACAACAGTTCAAAGGATGCATACTGGGTTATCCGCTGGCCTGGCCTGAGTCCCTTCTGGGCTCCTGGAGAACCCTTGCCTACCTGTATTACTGTCTTTCTGTGACTCTGTTTCCACTTCTACTCATTGGGGCTGGAACCATGTCTTATTTATTTTATCTTTCAAAAATTCTTTTCAAATTACAAAAATAACCTTGAGGCAGAAAATTTTTCAAACAATAAACTAAAGAGTGAAACTCCTCTTTCTACCTGCTTATTTCTCCAATCCCACTCCTATTCCCAGAAGGGCCACTATTAATAGCACATTGTCTGTCTTTCCAGAACTTACCATTTGCAAGCACAATAATGCCAGTAAAAGTGCTGATGTTCATTCAATGTTTGCTAAGAGTCGGGTGCTATTGCTGGGCACTTTTTGTTCTCCATTAATTCACAAAACAAGCTTACACGGTGAGCATTCTTTTTGTTCCCCGTTTCACCAAAGAGAAAACCAAGGTGACAGTGACTAAGGGGTAAAGCCAGAATCTGAACCCAGACAGGCCGACTTCAGAGCTCATTCCCTTAACCTCTCCTGCTCTGCCCCTTGCTTGTGGGATTTGGAACGTCACAGACACGTCTCCATTGTCACCCGTGTGCTGCTCTTCCCTCCTTTTTAAAGGCTGCTCCGTGTTCCATAAAACGAATACATTTAATTAATTTGGTCATTCTCCTACTGACAAACATTTTAGGATTTCACAGTTTCTCATCTCCTTATTTCAACAAAGCTAAGATTCGACTGACTACATGAAGCACCCAGTTTCAGGGAGATTAGTGCGTATCTCGGAATTAATATATTACGGTATTACAGACAATGCCGCAATAAACCACCTTGCGTACAAATTTTCATGTGTGTGTTTCTGTAGAAGTTTCCCAGAAGCAAAACTGTGCACCAAAATGAAGGTGCATTTTTTTTCTTTTTTAAATTTTGGTAGGTACTGCCAAATTTCCCTCCGAGAGACCACAGTCATCATGTCTCCCGTTTGCTTATCACAATGTATGACCCGTTACAGGCGCTCAATAAAGGTTTGTTCGGTGGACAAAAAGCATGACCAGGCCCAACAAGTGCACAGTATTTTGAGATAACTCACACGCAAAATACACACATACACACCTAAGAAAACCATGGCAGTGCCTGACAGTGAGGATATTATTGTACTACGACGTGTATCCATGCTTCTTGCCAAAGCGCTGACCACAGTAAATGACAGTCGTTAATAAATGCATTTATGCAGAATAATGTCTCCAAAGTGATTGCAAAATCATCTAGCAAAAGGCTGTGCACTCCATTTTTTTAAAATACACAAATAACTTCATGTTACAACTCCCCAGCTATTAGATGTGAGAAATTTCCAGAAATCTTATAGTATGTATTAAATGCACACTCTGCTCCAGAGCTTCGAGGAATCATCATTTCTGGGGTCTAGGGCCTGAGAATCTGCATTTTTCAACATGCACTTGAGGTGATCCTAAGACACTCAAAGGCGTGAGAGTTAGTGCATGACAGGGATTTTGGAAGAGTCTCTTAATTAAATTTGACGTTCAGAACGAGCCCTGTGGCTGTAGTGTGTAGAAAGTGGAAGTGTTAAACATATCCCAAATACCTAATGGCAACACTCACCCCTAAACAGGGAGAGCTCCCCAGACGGCTAGCGCGCTGCTGCGCCCCCTGCTGGCCTTCAGCAACCTCGTACTGGGTCTCCCGGAACAGCCCACTGCGACTGCGCACTCTGGAGCTCACGCAGCCCGCCTGGGGGGCCCCTGCGACCACGCCAATCCCTACCGGAAGCGGAAGTGAGGAACAGTTAGCCTCGCAAGCTCCGCGGGCCCCAGCCTTCTTCCCCCAGTAGACCCTGCCAACTCGCTGAAGCCCCGGAAGCGGAAATTGCTTAGAGGTGGGAGGGGGGGAGTGGTCGGGAGTGTGTCAGGTTGTCTTCGCGCCGCAGCTGCCTGGGCAGGGAAGGAGCGGTGGTGAAACCTCGCCCCGCCTGCTGACCTGGCTCAAACCGGATTGTTGCCCGGAACCCTAGCCTGAGGGGTGCGGTACCCGGTGCTCCAACCCTTTACTTGGGTCCGGTGATTCCCCCCCGATTCCGGAAGTCCCCTGTCCCTTTCTTGGAGTGAAGCCCAGCCAGGTTCGGCTTCCCTGTGTCCCCTCAAGCCCCCGCCATGGGCAACACGAGTAGCGAGCGCTCCACGCTGGAGCGACAGGGCGGTCAGAAGACACCCCGAAGGGATAGCTCGGGGAGCTCCAAGGATGGGGACAGGCCCAAGATCCTGATGGACAGCCCGGAGGACGCCGACCTCTTCCACTCGGAGGAAATCAAGGTGAGGGGAGGTGGGGGGATCCGATGCTATTGACTGATGTTGAGGTCTACTAGGCGTCCCGCCACAACGCCTCTAAAACTCATCATCACAAGTGGGAGGGAGGTGATACTTCACCCTCTTTACTTAAAAGCCCTGTGGCTTTCTAAGATCCCTCTTAGCAGTCCAGGAACCAGTGTCTAATTACCGATATGAGAAAGTCATCCCGAGGGAGGAGGAACGCACTTCATTTAACATCATTAAGGAGAAAGCGGCTCTGGGACAGAGTTTCAACTTCTTAATTAAGATCGTGGAGCTAGCAGTAACTGAACTCCAGACTCTGCTTTTTCTCCTAGGTATACTAATTAATTTCTCTTTGAGAAATCTTCGCTCCCCTGTAGGAAGACTGGCAGCTTTTGTAGTAGTTGATTTTGCGAGTTTATTGCCCAGTTTGGAAATAAACCAAAGCACACAAGTAAGTTGAGTGGAACAGCTGACAGCAGTTGCCAGGTGTTCGGTCCCCCTAAAACTTTTGGTTCCCCCTGCTCGCTGAGAGCGGGCGGAGAAGAGTAAGTCCACTTCTGCAGGCGGGCGGGTGAGTGAAGTGTTGGTCTGAGAGCTGCAAGCCAGCTTCTCTCCTGGTGTTTAAACAGGACTTCATATTTTAAACAGTCCAAAGCAGACATTTTTGCAGACCAAATGTGGGCTTCCTTTTGCAGTCTGCTTGCATTTGTCAGAAAGTCTGAAAATGACTCTTGACTCCTTACGGCCAGAGCGACAACGCTCAGGGGCAGTGAAGGCGCCTGGCCGCCCATCTCCGCCCGCACGCCCCTGTGAGCTCACCTGGATGTTACTCATCGCTGGCCTTGGGTGATCTCACTCACTTGGAACTCATTCCAACTTTACTCGAATTTTTTCTCAGATGTTGGGCTGGGTGATTGCATTATTGCCTTACATTCTCCCTTGGATCTTGGCTGTGAAGAATCTGCTTTTACTTGGCCTTAGATTCTGTGATGTGAACTTGTTTTCTGAATCCTAGTTTTTGAATTCCTAAGAAGCTGTGTACAAAGTGAACTTTGAAATCCTGGTTCTCCAACAACTTGACATTCCTTCCCCTGGTAATCACTTTGGCCCGAGGGTGGCTGTTTAAGACATCGGAAGAATCAAACGACTTTCTTCAAGAAGTATTTGTTTTGCTCCCAGTCCAAGGCTTCTAAAAGAAATGGGTAGCTTACACAGGTGATCTGTGGGAAATGATTTTAAATGGTCCATTTTAACCTCCTCCGAAATTACTGAAATGATGTAGTAGACACCCTGGATTGCCCCAGATAGCACAAAGAAAGAAAGAAAAGGTCATGGATGCTTTCAGCCACTCTAGTTCACCCTTCTGGCTGCGGGTAGTCATCACGTCCCCAGCGGATCCGTTTCCAGTCTGTTCTTCAGCCTGCAGGTCTTGTTAAGCTCAAGGAATGCAGGCGTCCTCTCACAAGTGCTCACGTTAGCAGTCCTTTCAGGGTCCACTCCTTTCAGGGTCTCCCCCAGCCTGGAACTCCGGCTCTTTCAGTCTTTGGCCTCTGACTAGGGAGACTGTAACAGGTCCAAAGCCACACACAGTTCACCCGGAGCTGGAAATGTTCGTTTCTCTCCGGAACACCCCAGTCGGACCGTCGCTTCCCTCACTGGCAGGTACTGTGGCCGTCATGAGGGCCGGCCTCTGTCTTAGCCGTTTCTCCCCGGTGTCTGGAAGGGGCTCAGTGGTTGTAGCTTTTTCTCTTCCTCAGAATCCCGATTTGCCAGTTTTTGATTTCACAGCTCTGGAGTTATCCTAACATATTTTCATGTACTTTAAAATCTTAATTAAGGGAGGAAAAATGACCTTTATTAAGCTAATCTTGAATTCCTTCCAGCCTTCTTCCAGGCGAGTTTCATCATTTCTCCTGGAACGCTAACGTCGCCCTCTTTAACAATAGCACTAATGGTGGCAGGTCATTTTTAAGCACTAGCTGTGTGTCAGGACACTCTGAAGAACATTTTACTTGGCCTTTCTCACTTCACGGCGGTCTGAAATTGTTATTTTTACTATCTCCACGTTGCTGGTGGGGAAAATGACGCACAACTACTGGGCCTGAGTGTGAACCCAGGTAGTAACAGCCGCCTCTTCGGAATGAATGGTCAGCCTGAGGGTAACTGAGACTGCAGGGAGCTCATGGAGGACTCCGTTAATGAGTGAACCGCTGTGTTTCCAGGCTCCAGAGAAGGAGGAGTTCCTGGCCTGGCAGCACGACCTGGAAGTGAACGACAAAGCACCCGCCCAGGCCCGGCCGACCGTGTTTCGGTGGACAGGGGGCGGAAAGGAAGTGTACTTATCCGGGTCCTTCAACAACTGGAGTAAACTTCCGCTCACGAGGAGGTAAATTGCCTGGGAGTATTCACGCATTGTCTCAGTCCCGGGATGCTCGTTTCTGAATGATCTCTGGGTGAAGAGAAAGGGGCGTTTTCATAATATGGATGCTGAATGGAAAAGTACTCTTGCTTAATCACTCATAGGGGTCACTTCTCACACCTCCGTAGCCTCTGGGTGTGGAACACAGTTGGTTACGAGTATTTCTATTGCAGGGAACTTGCGTTTAAGAGATTGAGCTGTGTGTGTGTTCAGGCGGGACTTCTCCTTCAGAAAAGGAAGTCTGTTCCTTAGTGCTGTAGAGAAAGCACCCACCTGGGAACCTTCGAGACCAGGATTCGAGTGCACAGTGGCTGAGCTAATCTGTCGTTAACAGGGGAGCCTCGGAATTCCCGTCTGCGAGGAGCGAGTGTTGGATCGGACGATCTCTGAGGTCCCTTCCGACTTCGGCTCTCTGTGCATTACTTTTCTTTGAAGGGCAACCTGCTGTGTAGGCATCTGAACAACATGCAGTAAAACAGTCCATCGGGAACCCTAGCATGGACTTCTGTCTCCGAGTGCCAGTGAAAAAGCACCCTCTCTAGGCCAGGCCTGAGTACTCTCAGGAGGCCACCCGCTCTTCCAGTGTGATGCTGGTGCAGCAGGTGACCGCTGGGCACAATTACAAGTCACTTCAAGTCAGGGGAACAAAACAGTCAAATGCAAGAGGTTTTCTGGAACCTTTTCAGCAGTTTGCTCAGAGAACTATTTGTTGTGCCTCTTGTTAAATTGATCCCCTGCCGTACTCAAGGCAGACTGACACAGAGGAAGACCTGGCAGCAGGCTGTTGGTGGCCGCCCTCCTTGGCGTGAGCCTGCCAGGTGTTTACCTGCAAGTGGAGAAGGGCAGATGCCTGTTAGCTGACCTTTTGAGTAAAGGGCGTTTGCAAGAAAATGTTGCATTCCTGCTTCCTTGTCCATTTGGTAGATTAAGATCACTTGAATTGTCAAATTGCTTAAAAATGTTTATACTCATGCAGCTTACTTGGGAAGGTTTTGTTTTGTGCAAGGCTGGTTTTGTAAGTAAGCTGAGAGGGCATCCCACCCAGCTGAAAACCTCTGCTTCTTGTCCCTCCCAGCCACAATAACTTTGTAGCCATCCTGGACCTGCCGGAAGGAGAGCATCAGTACAAGTTCTTTGTGGATGGCCAGTGGACACACGACCCTTCTGAGGTACCCTCCTCCTCCTCCTGCCCTTTGTCCTCTGACTGAGACACAGTGCAAACAGTCCCTTAAAGATCATTGTCAGGTCCCTTTGTCCTGCTGGTAGAAGTCCCTGTGTGTGGCTGAGCTGGGTGAAAACAGTGCTGGTTATCAGACTGTTAGCATACTTGACCAGGAGTAGCTGATTGGCTAGCCAGGAGCCGAGCCCTTCCAGCTAGGAATTCTGAATCCTCTAACGAGCAACCATAGAGACCTTCCGCATTATGATTTCTGCTTGTCTGTCTCTCGCCAGCCAGTAGTAACCAGCCAGCTTGGCACAGTCAACAACATCATTCAAGTGAAGAAAACTGACTTCGAAGTATTTGATGCCTTAATGGTGGATTCCCAGAAGTGCTCCGATGTGTCTGGTACGAACAAGGTTATTTTGTACCGCGTGTGTGCCGGTGAGACTCTGCGGGCTAAAAATACTGTTTCTCTCTCCTCTCACTCCTAAGTTCAAGCCGCCACATTGGGTGGACGTTTATAGTTCCCTAAGGAGCCATAAACTAATTCTGTGAGATCAGGTTATTGAAATCTGGCCCCAAGGGAGCATTATATCATTTCGGGGTGGGGGCATCTCCAGGGCCCAGTGGGTCTGCTTGGCCACAGAGAGCAGGCCATTGAACAGAACCAGAACTTTGTCTCATGCCAGGGGCAGGGCCCAAGGGGCCCGGGACTGTTTACTTGGGTCAGTTACGAGTGAGTGCTGGGCAGCCTGCCAGCTCCCTGCCTGCTCACCACCGACTCGGGGTGCCTGGAGAGTTTCGGCCTGACAGGTTATAAATGGACACCTCCATGACCTTGGCCGTCACTTATGTGGTACATTAGCACCTTGTCAAGGGAGAAGGAGGCTCAGTGCAGGAAATGGGCTACACAGCCCAACCTCCTCGGTACAGTCTGGTAAAATCTTCCCATCTTTTCAAGAGTCATCCAATCATAGACTTTTGAATCAGCTGCTTTCCATTCAAACGCACAGGAAGAAACTACCAGGAAACATAATACGTGCAGTTTTGGGGAGGATGTGTCGTAGTCTGAAGTGTCAGCGGCGGCTGCCCTGCAGGGTTTCGGCAGTTGCTGCAGAGGGTCAGGCTCTTCTGGGCCCTGTGGGCGGCAATGAAAAGGTTCCCCCAGACTGTGCCTGCCAGTCTGAGAAAGTGGATTCATTTCATTTTGTAAGATGATTCTTCATTGTCCCCTGGCCCAGCCTGGCGGTCCTGGCACCAGGATCTCTTGTTCTTGTCAGCTTAGAAATGACAGTGGGGCTTGCTGTGGCTGACGACTCGGGTCGTTGTTGAGCAGGAACTGGAAATCTGAACACCACGTTCTTCTGTCTAGCTACCAGGTCTTCTAGAGAAACCATTTCCTTCTTTTTCAGATAGGTGGAAACTGCCCACATATCCCCTACTTACTGGTAAATGTAATTTTGAGCCACGTACTGAAGCTGCCGGTCACGTTTCCACAGCGGAGACCACCTGAGGGTGGGAGGCCGACGCCTCGCTGCTGGCAAGCCCGCTTTGGGCTCTCTGTGGCCTTCTCATATGTAGACACTTCCTTAAATCTGTGTTTGCCCCTGGTGGCTCCACTTTCTGCACTGAATGCCTCTCTCAGTCTCCTGCTGTGGTGTGGTTGGGTCGTGTTAAGGGGGCCTGTTCCCTAGGGAGTTACGGTGACAGAGCTGGCCGCAGCCAGCCATGTCAGGTTCGTTCCAGCCAGCCCGAGGATCCAGTGACCAGCCCCATCCCAGGCGTCCTTTGAATAGCAGCTCAGTCCCTTCCGGCTGGCCAGTGAGTCACTGAGCGAGCTGCTTCCCGCCTCGGGAAGGACCGCGCTTCTAAAGCTGCTAAACACGTCCCCGTAATGGAGATGCCGGAGCAGGAGTGTGAAGGGAACCTGAGAGTCACAGAGTCTGGCGCCTCTAGAGATCGGGTTTTCAGTTTTGTTTCGAAGTGTGCCGGTGCCTCACATGACCCGTTTTCACCACTGCCTCTGTGTAAACGGCCGCTTCGTTTTCTGTTTCGTTCTGGCTGGTGGCGCCCGTAACTCGGGCTTAGCCGCCCGAGCCTCACTTGGTGCCTTGAGCTTCTTTGCGGCATCAGCCAGCCCGACCCGGAGCAAGAAGCAGCATTCCTCGGTGCGGCCTGCCCGTTCGGTATTGTAAACAGCTTCCTTATGAGTCTGACCCGCGCTCCCTGGCTTTGCCACAACTGCTGGCTGCTGCCGTGGACTCTTAAGTTCACTGCTGAGTTTTATGCCAGTCGCCCAAGTTCCAGGAGGGTTTTCTCGCTGCCTCCGCTCTTCCCCCTTGGGGCCTGTGTGTCCTTCAAGGGAATATCTCTATCGGGGGAACAAAAGCCAAGCAGCACTAGACCGCGCTGCAAATGAAATGAGACTGCTCCTCACCTCCTAATTTTCAAAGTAAATGCCGTGTCACCGTCTCCCACAGAGCTGTCCAGTTCCCCACCAGGACCCTACCACCAGGAGCCCTATGTCTCCAAACCAGAGGAACGGTTTAAAGCACCGCCCATTCTCCCCCCACACCTGCTCCAGGTCATCCTGAACAAGGACACCGGCATCTCTGTGAGTACATGGCCGCTGGTGAGAAAGCGCAGCATCACCCATCGGTGCTGATTGCTGGGTCTGCCTCTGCCCTGGTAACGGGCTTCTAGCAAGTTGTTCTCAAGTGTGGGTGCTGCCTCCCCGTCCAACAGAGCGGGTCTGGACTTTTCTTCCTTGCATTTCCTCCTGCCTCAGCTCAAGCCCCAATCCTTTAAAATTTCATGGCAAAATATATAAACCGCCCCTTCTTGGTAAACTGTGTAATGGAATTCTTCCGTTAGCCCCCAGATTTTAGAATCTTGTTTTAATCACTGAACTGCTTTCGAAGCATGCTTGCTCTTGGATCAAAAGTTGGGGCATCTGGGTAACACGCCGGCTCTGGGAACAGTATAAACTGTTTGCAGGAAGAAGTGTGGGGCAATCCTGGAGCGCCCGGGCTCACGTCTGACCTGGCAGCCGAGAGAGCTTCTGCCCCACACCTCCTCTCTCTCCAATTTGCATTTGTAAAATTGGGGAGTAGTGCGTTGAAAAGAAGAACCCAAATTTCTGGTCTCTTAAAAAGTTGGAAGGCATGGCAACATTAAGTGCCAGACCTGTGTGAGCCTCTGGAGGAGTAGTGTCCCCTCCCCCGGTCATCCATGTCCTCCTCCAAACTCCCTGTCTGAGCCCCACAGGCAGGAGTTTGCAGCCCACTGCACAGGCATGTTCGGTAGAGCACGTGTCATCCTGCTTTCTCCGCAAAGGCACTCGCTGGACAGCCCTTTCTTCCTGCCCCTCCTTCAGTGAAAGGACAGAGCTGTGGGCCCCACCTTATACATAGAGGCCGAGGTGAAGCCTGGCCAGAAACACACACCACTGAGCCCAGCACTGGGAGCATGAGGCCTGGCCTCCTCGCCTCCCCTGTCACGGTGGGCAGGCCCTTCCGCTGCCTGACTTAGAAAGAAGGGGCACGAGGGGCTGCCTTCTCTCCTTCACTGCCCGTTACTGTGAAATAAAGGGGGAGGTCTTCTCAATTTCGAAACCCCAAATCCTCACATCTGCTTCTCTGCCCTGACAGTGTGATCCAGCTTTGCTTCCGGAGCCCAACCACGTCATGCTGAATCACCTTTATGCACTTTCCATCAAGGTAGTGAGTCGTGCGCTTGTTGCTCTAGGGGCTGGGATTCTCAAAATATGCTCCGAGGCCCCCAGCCACAGGGTGACCTGGAGTTCCCGTCTAAAGGCCCCGCGGCTCCAGCCCTGCAGGCGGGCCCAGGAAGCTATTTTTGTTAAGCTCCCTTGGTGATTCTCATGCACTTTAAAGTAGAAGTCCCTGGTCATTTGGTTATTTCCGCCCTCTCTCTCAGGATGGAGTGATGGTGCTCAGCGCGACCCACCGGTACAAGAAAAAGTACGTCACCACCTTGTTGTACAAGCCCATATGAGGAGCCGGGAGCCAGCGGTGGGCCCCAGGGAGCAGTGCACCACCTGCTGGGCGCATGCCTGCTTCCCACCGGAGGGAATGGACTGCAAATTCCCCATCTCACACTCTCTAGAAGCCATTTCACACCCACCCTCGTCCTCCCTGCAGGCCTGCTCCGGGCCCAGTAGCTCCTGAAGCACCTCGGTCTGTAGTCGTCGGCTCAACGTGCAGTGGCCGAGGACAGAGTAAGGGACAGGCGGCCTGCAGCCGCACCGCAGGGCGTGACGGGTGCGGCTCAAGTACACGTCCGCCCAACCGGCCGTGGAGATTTTCCTAAAGCCAAAAACAAACACTAGCCTCTTTGGTAGCAAAAGTTTGGGAAGCAGGATCAAGGCCACACACAGTTTCTAATTGTATGTCTATGTTTAAGGCCATCAGCGTGTCCCTATTGAGGCCTGGCTGTGGCACTGACAAGCACAACATCGGTGTTGTCTGCGCTTTGAAGTCAGAGCTGGTCTGTCGCCCACCCTCTGCCCCAGGGAGGTGGGCTTTCTGCAGAAATCAGGGCCTGAGTTCCAGGGGGAGGTTCACAGTTGTTACTTACGCTTGTGCACACTGAGTTTTGCTTTGTTTTTAACCAGAGCTGGCTGACTCTACAGCCCTAGGCAGTTTTCTACTCGTCCCAACTAGAATGTAGATCATGTGAACAGACTGCTCAGCAATAATCTGTTCTCAGAACAGACTTTGGAAACTTGCTGCCGGATTTCTCCATTAAGCTGGGTGCTCCTGAGGACTGACCACAGTTAGCTGGAAGGTCAGCCAGCTTTTTCTTATCAGAGTGAGGTGGCAGTGTTACCATGAAAACTTTGGAGACCAGCCTGTGCCACCTTGCCCAGGACCTCTGCCCGCACCTGGCAAAGGCCGTAGCAGCTGCTGCTGTTTATTCCGTAGGAACTTAGAACTCGACAGCAGCCTTCTAAATTTCTGTCAGGAAGACATCCTTTGGACCAAAGCAAACCTCTCAGCTTGGTTTCCATGGAGATGCCACAGCTGTTCCCATTAGTGCAGGTTCCTGTCCCCAAGTCAACAGAAGCTGTCATTGCGCCCTCCGTTCCTGCTGGGAGTTGGAGGAATAAGCTTCCTGGTTTCCGGTCCTTGTTTGGTAAACCCGAATCCGGGATACTTTTTTTTTTTTTTTGCTACTGTTTTCAAAACACTGAATTGTTATCAACTTGACATACAGGTTTCAATAAAGCTTTTTAAAGATAATGGGACATGCACTTAGAGAAAGCTTTCATTTCTTTTTTTTTTTTTTCCAGTTTGGAAAAGACGAATTCTTCCAGAAGTTTATTCAGTAACATGCTTTTCCATTGTTTTTACGTCTCGGCACACGTTGCAAATGGTACTGTCCTGGGGCGTGCCAGGGTGGGGCTGCTGCCTCCACACGGAGTTGGAAAGGCTGTTAATGGGCCTGGAAAATCAAGCCCCTTTGAACTGCTCAGTCACAAGGGGGAGCGAAGGAGAGGTAGCAGTGAATGTTGCTGGTTTAGGCAGCTAGACGGCACCCCCAGGTCAGAGGTTTTGCTTCCTCTTGCTCATCATCACACACTGTGAGGAAGTCTGGGATATCTGGGATCGTGACACCTGCGTGGGCGCCGCCAGGACATTCTGGAAGCAGCTATTCTCACCAGCTGAAAGGGGCTCTGTCCCTTCTCCCCAAAAGATGTAAGGTCACAGGTATCCCTTTAACAAGGCTTTCTTCCCAGGCATCAGGAAACAATTTCAGAGAAAAGGGAACTCTGGCACATCTGGTCCCCTTAAGGTGGAGAGTAGCTTAGAAAGTATTCCTAGCTGGGGAACTCTAAAAATTCAGGCGATGTGGGAACCCTAGATTTTAGGGATTAAGGACTGTGAAAAATAGAATAAAGAAACATGCAAAAATCCTATTTCCAAAACTATATTTTTAAAAACAATTGAAAATACACAGCTAACTTCAAAAACATAAAAGGTATATTCAAACACCAGAAATGAAGAAACCATCGCTGTGCTGGTGGGCTTCCAGGGCTGGGGTCTGACACCCACACCTGGGTGGGAAGCCCCCACATAATTTGGGGGGCTTCTCAGCACTGCCCGTTGTGTAAGCGGGATGAGAAACTGGCTGCTGGCCAAACCAGGGCTCGGAGCCTTCAGTCCCGGGCTGCAGGGGGAAATGGCAAGAAGTGGGAAAATGCCTGCAAATTGGCTGTACCCACGAAGTTCAGCAGAAGCCACTCTGAAAATCCAATGTGAAAACTAATTTGGAGCCAGTAAACCTAGTAATTGTCCTCCACAGCTCTGGGGCCACCCCCAGAGATGACTGCCACAGCAGAGTGCAAGTGCCAACCCCGAACACTGGGACGTGGGGTCAGCATTCACCACAGCTGTGTGTGTGTGTTTAAAAGACTTAATTTTCTTTAAAAAGCAACCCAGAAAGGAAGTCCCCTGTGGTCCAGGAGATTGCTCACAGACCCAAGTGAAAGGCTTGATACCCAGGAGGTGATGGAGATTGTTTCACAGATGCAGAAGACAAGACCCTGCTTTGCCCAAATCCCAAGGGCAGAGCCACACGTAGAACTGAGGTGTCCGTGACCCAGGTAGTGTCTCAGCATACCAATTATGGGTGAGGATGGGTCACATGGTTAGTTCAGAGTGCTTATGAACGAAGATAGATTTTTCCCTCCAAAGTCTACATACAAATGAGTTTATGGAGGCAAAGGCAAGCCTTTAAATTACTAATATGTAAAATGGGATTGCAGGATAAAATAGGACCATATATCAACGTACTGAAACAAAAGGTCAAAGGCCCCTGGCAAGGCCGCTTCCTTCCCTGTGGCTCCGCATGTGGGTGTAACCGAGGAAGGCAGTAGGGCTCCAAGACCTTACATTGGAGTTGGCCATTCGTCCAGCAGCCCCTCTCAGTATGGACATGACAGGGATTAGGGACAGCCAGTTCAGCTGCTGACCACCTAGGTGATATTGGGCAAATCACCACCTCTCTGATTTCTTCCCTTGAAAGAATGAGAAACTAGCCTAGATGGTCCCTAGGGCTCATTTCATTTCACATCAGGAGCCACGAAGCCTTTGTGACATGAATGGGATATGGGCACAGACAGGAAGTTAAGGGGCCAGAAGTGCCGACACCTTGAGCTCAGTGAGAAGACCGCCATGACTCCAAAGGCCGAGGCTCAAACCCAGGACATCGAAGTGGCACCATCCACAGCTGAGGTCAGAGACACCACCCTTTTAGAGAAAAGCAAAATTTCATGTGGTTTAGCTCAGCTACTTCCAAATGAGCACGGCTTCATCTCTGAGCAGGCGCTCGGTTCTGATGCCTGACCCACCAGTGTTCACAAGTGGTCTGAGTGAGTTCATGAAGACTGAAGGCTGTGGACCACTCAGATCTTCACCCAGCTTCTGAGCAGTCCCGCCTTAGCCCTCTCTTGATCAGTAAGTTAGTGCAGAAAAGAACACTAGACAATTGTAATTGTCTTCACGAGAAAACAAGGGAGTTAGGATCATACACGCATTTCATCTAAAACCCAAGTCATCCCAGCTAATTATAAAAGTAGCCAGAAGGGCTCTCCTAAGAGTCGTCACTGCTGGGAGCCAGACTCTTAGGATCCTGACAGCTGGGGCCCAGCCCTGTCCCTGGGATGGACCACAGGGCTCTGCCAGCAGGGTCACCCCCCACACCCGCCTGGTATTTTGCCTGGATGAGGATGCTGGCCCTTCCCATTCCCTTTTCTACTCTCCTGGAGTGAATTCACCCATCTCACTTGGAAAGCTCAACAGCGAGTGAGAACAAGAGACAGTTCCTGCTGCATGCACTCTGGGCCAACTTATTTTCCCTCCTTGGGGTTTTCTGAAAGACCGCCTCAGTTAAGTCATTTTCAAGGTTCTTTCCTCTAACAACCCCTTCCGGGCAAACAGAGTTCCATTAATCATTGATAGACTCCAGGGGAAGCCAGGTGATCGACACTATTTTATTTCCACTGCCCCCACCCTCCCAGCTTCAGGAAGATAAAGCGTCAACATTTGATTAGGCAAGTGATAAACCATTTTTCTCAGAGCAACACGGTGTGCCTAGAGCCACCGTCTCCATGCTTCAGACACTACAATCAATATTTAAAGTGCCATGAAAGAGACCTGACTAGGACAGGCCAAGGTTCCTCAGCCTTGGCACTACTGACACTTCGGGCCTGAGAATTTGGGGGAGGGGGTGGGGGGGGAGCTGTCCCGAGCATTATAGGACATTTAGCAGCATCCCTGGCCTCTACCCTCTAGGTGACAACCAAAAATATCTCCAGACACTCCATGTCCTTGGGGGAGGGAGCAAAGTCTCCGCTAGCTGAGGCACTCCAACAAGCCTATTCAACTGTTGTACTGAGACTGAACGTTTAACTAGTCCCGCCTCCCCCTGGGCATAGATTTGATGCCTTAGACTTAAACCTGCAGGAAGGTTTCTAAAGCTAACCACGTTCAAAAGACCCACTTCTGAAGACAAGCACACGAGTTCAGTCCTATTAAGCAAATTGTCCCTTTTTGGCCTAAGTCCCCAAATCCTCATGGTTTCAGGGTTAGGGAATTTGCTACGCAGTCAGCCTCTTTAGTCCGTTGAAAATTAAATTGTAAGAGCAGAAACGTGGCACCGAGTTTTGTGCTTAAGTCACAGGAATATGGTGTGGCTGAGTAGTGCGTCAGTTGTTTCTCGGAGGTCATCCCTGAGGGTTCAAGGAACCTTTTGGGCGCATTCCTTTTGGAACAAACCACGTTTACTGAAGCTTCTAAGTACTCTGCGGCTGACGAAAACCCTCAGGGCAGTAACTGAAATGGCTGGTTGACATTTCGTGGACTTTTTCTAATACAAGAAAGGTTACAACATTTCACTGGCTCATCTTCTAAATTATTTCATGATTATAGTTATGACCTTGGGCAGATTTTTATTCCTAACAGTAAAACAGAACAGAGGATCAGAATAACAACTACGGTTCCCGTTGCCAGCCACGTGAGATACACCTCCGTAAGTCGGACTTTAACTGCGGTCAGGTGACTTCACCAGGAAACAAACATCAAAGACTAAAAGCAGCAGGAGCCATGAGAAAAATCACCAATTGCCAAAACTGATGTCTTTGTCCGGATCAAGGAAAATTTTAGTAAAACTGGAAAAACAAATCATAGAAAAAATGTTTCCTTGTAGACTATAAAAATTCAACTAGTTAAAAATAGGAATATGTATATTTTAAATTACCTTGATCTGAACTCCTCCCTCCGAGGAAATCTATCTACATCTTTAAATTACTGTGGCCTCCTAATGGATGAGAGGAATTTTAAGGTGGCTTTTCCTGGTCAGCTGCATTCCAGGGAAGCTGGGCAATCCTTTCTCTAGTAACCCTTTTGAAATGACCTGACTGCATGAGGAGCTTTTTCCAGTTCTGCAGTCCTACGGAGTGGCCTCAATAGCCGCTTTATGGCTCATTGGAAGTACTGACCAAACATGGACAAGGTCACACCTTAGGAAAGAACGTCGCCAGCCTCTTGATTCCAGGTGAGCAGCATGCTCTGAGCCCTGTGTGGTTCCCAGCGCCCCAGAGAAACAGCCTCGTGGACGAGGGAGGGCCAGGCCGCAATAACAAGCCTGTGCTGACACTGGCCGTACTCAGCACTTTCATGGTCTCGCTCAGGAAAAGAAGAGGTCACTGCGCTGAGGCAAACATTTTAAATCATTGCTTTATTTTACTATTTGTTCAACAGCAAAGTTCATTCATTCCTCTCAAGGCGGATCTTGAAGTGTTCTGTTCCTTTCCTCATTCTGAATAAAAAAGTAATGAAGAAAAGCCTGTACTTTTGGAGACCTAGAATCTTGTTTATGCTAAGAAGCTTTTGACTGCAATTTCGTGTTGCAATTATTTCCTGCTGGCATCTCGGTGGTCACACGGAGCTCCCCACCCTCCAGTGAAGATGGCCGTCCACAGCTACCACCATTGAAACCAAAAGTAAGTGGTGAAAAATGCACCTTGTACAATAAAAAAGTAGAAACCAATTCAATTTCCTTTTTTTTTACGAATATAAAGTTTCTTGTAAATATGTACAGTCTTTTGAGCTAGTTCTATAGCAGGAAGCGCGTCACAAATGAGACACAATATACATGTTCGGGGCTCTAGAAGCCCGTTCTCGGTGGAGATCCTACATGAAATGCCAAGACTGAAAGACCAGTTTTCAGTGACCTTCCAAATACTTGTGGACCAAGAGACAAAAACTTCAGCAAACGTTCCATCGGGCCTGCCCTGGGGGACGGAGGAGATGCAGTGTGACCCCAAAGACTCTAAGCGACACATGACACACAACAGCTTGACACTGGCCAAGGGTGCAACACCTCGGAGGATCACGGGCGTTTTGGGTGAGAAAGCACTTGGGTTAAGAGATGAGCAGGAAGGAGCCAGGACGGGGGCCAGGCTGCAATCTGGAAAGTGGTCTGTGGACACATGGGTTGGAACACGGTCATGTTCACCTGCTGAGGTGGAAACAGGTCTACCGGCCAGCCTACCTAGGATGTGCCTTGGTTGTTGGAGGCATGCCTAAGAGTCATGGAGAATCCGAAGCAAGAGGTGCCTTGTGGGAGATTAAAGGCAGAAATAAGGCCGCTAGTTAGCTTGCCAACTGCAAAGCCTCTAAGTTGGTTCTTTACCAGTCGCCAGGAATTTACTAGTCGCCAGAGGGTAGAAACAGGGCGAGCCGCACTGCACCTAATGAGGACTTCCGGACCCCGGCAGTGGGGGAGCCGAGCTGCGGCTTCCTTCTCAAACTTCCTGGTCTTAGTCTAGCCCTAGGGAAAGGCTCGTCTGGGAAGTCACAGTTTTGTGGGGTAGAACCGTGCTGGGTTTTGTGTGAACAGAGTTGTCCGTGTGGGAGTCGGCAGGAAGCGTGAACGTGTGAGGTGGTGGTTTGCTGAAATCCTTCTCTGGTCGTAAGGCTTGAGCGTTTGGTTTTGTTTGTTCAGTGCTACAGACTGCAGCTTGTTGTGGCCAGTGAGTCGGCAAGTCGTCAGAGGGTCTCGGTTCGGCGGGAGCTATGGTATGGTCCTAGGACATTGGCAGAGCAACCCGAGGGGGCCAGCCAGGTCGGGGGGCAGCACATGCAGTGAACCGCCATGCAGAACTCCGGGACGGGCCTCTTCCCTCCCATCCCAGGGCGGGGGACAGCGTGCCATCACGGACAGGAGGTGGGTGCCCCCAGTCCCCTCCCGGGCCCAGAGACCCATGAATGCTGGGCTCAGAGCAAATCTATTGCATGCTTTCCTGGCCAAAGCTACACGGAAAGCGGGGACAGCAGGCTGGGGAGATGACACTGAGGGGCGGGGAGGGAAAGTTCCTCGAGGTCCCTTGGCCCCAAGTCACTGCCTCTGAGCTGAGGCCTGATGACCTCCATACATTCTCAGCTGGTGGGAGGGGAAGTCGTCAAGGCCATAAAAGGCAATGAGAACAGTAAACATTTGGCTAAAATGTCACCCTGGGTAAAACAGGGCCATCTGTGAGAATGGGCAAGAATGAGGGTGAACCCATGTGAGTGCAGGAGGTTAGCCAACTGGCAGGGACTCTTCTACAATATGTTTCAGTAGCAAAGACCTGATGGTGGGATCTAGCTAAAAATGACTACACCAGGAAATACATTGCTATTCAAATCTAGTAAGAATTCTGTTGTCTTTAAAAAAAAAAAAAAAAAAAAGGAAGGAAAGAAAGAAAGAAAAAAACTGGAAAATAAAAACCAACCCTAGGATCTTAAAGTAGCTGTTAACTAGGATTCTAACCACGTTGTCGTTGGTGCCCGATTGGTTTCCATTGATGAACTGGTACAGGCTAGAGCTGGGTACAAAAGTTCGCGAACGCTCTGAAAGAGTAACAAAGTGCGGCAAGGATGACTGCAGGAAGGTGCCGGCAGCTCCTACGAGCCTCAGCCCCCGCACCTCCTGGATGCAGGGGTGTCTGTGCTGAGGTGGGTCTGGGCCCAGCTGTGCCATCGGGCGGCCGAGCAGATGGGCACTGGGGTCCCCTTCAGCAGAGTTCCATAGTGTGTTTGGTGTTTTCCTGCAGGTTAAGATGAGGGGTTGGTTTTTCTGACTGAGATTTATACTGAAGACTGGTCCCAGACCTAGGAGCAAAAGAAGGAGTGGTTTTTGCATAACCCAAACAGGAAGTCTGCAGCAAGCACCGAGTACCTCCTCTCAGCTCTGCAGGGTGGCACCAACTAGCAGAGCCACCTTCAAAGCTTGGAGTCCAACAGGGACTGAAATTCAATGAAAAGTCTCCAAAGCTGTCTGTGTATTTCTACTGTTTTGCCCCCCCCCCACACACACACACAATCACATCGTGAAGCAGGGGAGATAAGGAAAAACCACCCAGACAGCTTCCCTCCCTCTGAACCGGCATGTGGGTGGCCTCAGAAGAAAAGGGCAATCCAGAACACCAGCTTCTGGGGAAAGAAGACTCCAGGTTCTTCTAGAAGGCAGCCACTGGTACCAGTTTCTGTGCAGCCTTCCAGAAAATGTTTTGATGTCCGTGTATATTTGTATGTGTGTTGGAAAAGGGTAAGTCCTAGAACATTTTGTAGAGCACATTGTGTGTGTGTGAGGAGAGCACACACACGCGCACCTGCTTCTGTGCACTCTCTCTAGAACTGCGAACGCCAGCTTCCTCCGAGGAAGGGAGGATGCCTTTGCAGTTACTGCGCTCTTTGCGAGCTCTCACACTTCAGGGTGCACTCACACACACGCATTGTCCATTTGTTTAGGGGCCTCTTCTGAAATGGAGTACGTTTTCTTCCTAACCGCCTACGTGACTCACCAAACTGAACTGCAAACAGAGTTCCTTTTTTCAACAGTGGCCCTGAGGGGACCCTGCATCCCGGTCACCCCTCTGGCCTCTGAAGGCGCCTCACCTTGTTTACCTGGGACAGGGGTGTCCTCACGGCCCCCGCAGGGAGCCGGCCCCTGCTGCTGTCCTCGAACAGCCTCCCGGGGGACCGCTCCCTCCGAGTGCTGAGCACGCGGCCCGGGGACTTCTCCCGCTCCAGGGGGCGGCCGGGAGACTTGTCCCTGCGCAACTCTGTCCTCCCCTCTCGGTAGCGGTGGGGTGTGCTTGGCTCTCTCGGGTGGCTGGGACCCTCAGGCGGCGCTGGGCTGGAGGCCACACGCTTGGTGATGTGCTCGTTGTACGTTGGCGGGCCTCGCTTGTTGGGGCTGCTGGCAATAGGAGAGGGAGGGAGCACTAAGGAGTCACAGCCCCAGAGGGGCATTTTTCTTCTCCGAGAAACCCCCACTTCCCAAGCTCACCACTGATTATGAGAAAAGGGTCCCACCTGGAGTTCTCAGGCTTTTTGTATGGTTTATTTCAGTAGGGAGGGCAGGGCAGAACACAAATATGACGACAAAAGGAAATCAAGCTTCCTGGTCTCGGAGCAGGCTTTTAGGTACTGAACACCTACTGTGTGCCAGGCCCAGTGCTCAGCTCTTACTATCATTAAATCATCACAATGGCACCACAAGCTGGGAACAAGCAGGACTTCGTTGTACAGACAAGAACATTGAGACACAGACAGGCTGGCGACTGGCCCGAGCTAGTGGACTACAGACTGGGACTCCAGTGCAGGTCAGTGTGATGTCATAATCCCCACACTGTGGCCTTTGACCTAGTATTTTCCAGAGCCCAGGAAGCACAGGGGGGTGTCTTCATTTAGAGGTTAAGCCTGCGCAAAGGCCCAGTGTAAGGGAGCAGTTTTGAGAAAGCCTGTTCTCATCACTGTCAGCTGTCATTTCCGTCCCAGTCCCGGGTCTGGTGTTTGGTCACCTCTCCCTCCAGGTGGCTTTCTAAGTCCTTGTGGCAACCCGGTGCTGATGTGAGAGGTGTAGGGATCAGGCCTGATGTAATGGGGAAACTGAGCAGGGCAGATAGAAAACAGTGTAGCTGGCTCAGAAAATGTCCAGGACCCCAGAGGCTGATGGTTAATAACCAAACAGTTAGAAATCCTGAGGCATTTTTGCACAACCAACCCCACCCTGCACCCAGTCCTGATCCGAGCCCTGCAGGTGACAGTTTCTGCACACGTGCCTCACCGTCTCTATGGAGAAACAACACCCGGAACTCCAGAGAGAACTGAATGCAGCCTTCCAAGTCAATTCTTCCCACCCCCAGGACCCGAAAAAGTACTTAGGTCCTCGTTGTCCCAGAATAATTAGTGCTGGGAGAAGGCAACCTACTTAAAATGGCAACATTTTATAGTGAATCCACTTGGAGACATCTTTTCATTGACTGGGGCTTTATCTTGGAAAGTAAAAATAGAAATCAGGAAAATAAATTGATTTTATCTTAGATGTTTTAAAGTCTAAATTATAATTACATGCTGGTTCTGAAAATGAACCACGTATGAATCTCATACTGATTTAGTCGGCTGTAATTTTCCCAGCAAACTGTATGCTAACATGCTACACGACACCCTTCCCTTCAACGTCGGCTTTTGCAGTCAATCAAGACATTTCTTCGAAATTATCTGAGAGTGTCATTAGTTTTCCCAAAGGCTTATTACAGTCCTTGGAATTCCAGTCCTTCTCTTGGGAACACATTATTGTTTGATCAAATTTGTTGGTTTTCTTCCTTCAGTTACGGGCTGAGTTGGCCAGAACCTCTGCTGTCAATGCCTGAAGTTGAAAGCAACTGAGCAGCGACCCCGCCGACCGCTGCAGGGCGGAGACTCGAGAGAGCAAGCTTGAGGGCCACATCCAGACACATGCCTGCTGTTACTGACTGACTGGCTGACTGACTTTCAGTCCTTACCGGGGGATCCTTTTTTTTTAAATTTACTTTAGAGTAAGAGGAAGAAAGAAAGAGAAACATCAAGGTGAGAGAGAAACATTGATAGGTTGCCTTCCACACACACCCTGACCAGGGATCAAACCGGCAACCTGGGTATGTACCCTGACTGGGAATCAAACCTGCAACCCTTTGGTCTACAGGATGATGCAGCAGCTAACTGAGCCACCTGGCCAGGACCAGATGCCTGTTTTTATACATAAAGTTTTATTGGAACACAGCCATGCCCATCTGGTTATGCGCTGTCTGTGGCTGCCTTCACACTACAGTGGAGTTGAGGAGTTGAGACAGAGACATATGGCACACAAAGCCGAAAATATTTACTATCTGGACCTTGACAGAGAGAGTCTGCCAACCCTGCTCTACAGTGGAACAGAGAGGCTGGTGAGCAGGGATCATGTGATGAGCGGGCAGCCCGTGGTGCACAGTTTCATGTCATTCTTTTGCTTCCCGGTACAACTCCAACTAAAGATTCAGACCAGTGCTCAAGCCACAAGCTCCCTGTGTTTGGGCGTGCAGCAATAAAATGCAGTAACTCAGATTTCAGCAGCTTGAAATCAAGGTTCATATTCATCTCTAGTAAGTAATGTGGCTTTAAGATATGGCAGGCAAATAACAAAATGAATCCCAAGTAGGAGGATTATATTAAGTCTGTTTGTAATGGAAGAGAAATTATAAAATGTGTCCACAGGGGCCCGTCATAAAGCAAGTGAGAGGGAGCTTACTGCCCAGGGGAAGAAAGATGGCTCAAGAAAGGCCATTGGGGATGTCAGCTTAGATTAATGGAATGAAAGAAAACACCCATCATTCTAGGCCGAGCAGGCAATCTTCCAGCTCTGTATCCATTAATAACCAATGATCTTCCAAGTCAATTTTATGCTTCTTGCAAAGAGTTACATTTCCCGCTCTACTAAACAGACCAGGGCGATGCAGCCCACAGGGCAGCTTCCGAGTCAGACCGAGACTGCCAGGCACAGATTTAGTCTTGTCATCTTGCTTACACATTGGGGAAAAAATTTTCAGTTTATTAAACATTTCATGTAACTGCACCCAAGTTTTGCCAAGCTGTGTAGTGACCTTTTAATTCTAGTTTTCATAACCTGGAGATCAGACTGTTCCTTTCTCATGACGTCGTGTCTTGTGACTGGAGTTTGTTTTGATTTATAGGATCTGTACTCCTTGTATTTTTCAAGAGCTATTTTGTAAACAGATGATGTTCTTCTCCATTGAAAACACAATAATTAAAAACAAAAAAACAACACAACTCCTCATCCCTTCACCCTGCAAAATTTCAGACGTCTGCATGCTGACCTGCCCAGGGCAGTCGGCAGCTGAAAGACCATTCTGTAAGCCGAGAGGCAGCTAAAGGCTGACTGCTGAGTTTCTGGGCGCGCCTGGCAGCCGTGGGAAAGCAACGGCACCGTTTCTGCCCCACGTTCACGGGGGTGGAACCGGCTCTGACCACAGAAAAAGTAACACGTTACAGAGACAACGTGCAGTCGCACAAGGCAAGTGCCTGGCCCTCTAACCAGTGAGGCAATGGAGAAAAACTCTAATTACAGTACTTTGATTTGTTCTTGGCATGACTTGGGGCTGCTTAAATAAAATCTAGATAAAGAAAATAAAAATTACTGAAATGAAATCTAAAGTTTTCAGGGGAGGGCCGCAGTCTCTTGAGCAGCCACTTGAGTTAGGAGCTGCTGGTGATTCGGCACCTGTCATCCAGCAAGTCCCTGGGGTTAAAGTTGCACTGACCAAGCATTTCTGACTCACTCGTGTATTTAAGCAAAAAAGAGAGAGAGAGACAGACAGACAGACAGAGACACTATTTGTTAGGACAAAGGTGGCAAACACAAGGACTGCGGGCCGAATCCGGCCTTCTACCTGGTTTTATCTGGCTGGCACCTCGTTCCTACCCGATGGCAACGCCGAGCTCCTTGCCCCTAGTTAAGGAGTGGTTACATTTATACAGTCCTAAAGTTACATGTGGCCCCCTGAAGGCAATTGGGAGGCTGATGTGGCCCCCAGTAAAAATGAGTTTGACAGCCCTGCATTAGGATAAAGCCCCAGAAGATTAAATCAATGATTCTCCCTTCCAAGATCTAAGCATTTCGTACTATTAGAGGTGACCTCTCCACCAAATTGAGAATCCCTTCAGAATAAAAAGTGTCTTCTTCATCTGTGCATCCCGGCCCAGGCACTGGGTCTGGCACATGGTAAGGGGTGCACATAACTCTATAGGGTAGACACATGGGGTTTGTAAAACAGTCCAAAAATCAAATGCTAGATCACTTAAATATTCCCCGGGGTTAAATAATCTCAGACTTTCCTGTGGACTGAGAACTTAAACTTTACACATTTCAGACCTACATATCCATGGGGACCTAGGCCCTAGCCCTCTGTGTCAAGACAAGGTCAGTTCCGTTTCCATACAATGCTGGTAGGAATGCAAAAGGGTTCAGCCTCCACGGAGGAAAACTCAGAAACATCCATCAAAACTACGAACGCACAGCTGTTTCTAGGAGTTTATCCTGCGGGTAGATTCCTAAGCACGCGAAATGACAAAAGGACACAGGCACCAAATCATGCACCACAGCGACACTAGGAACAACCCAAACAGCCACTGAGAAAGACGCAGTTAAATAAGCTAAGGTCACGGGAAGGAATGCTATGTAGGCATAAACACAGAACAAAGAACCACCCCTCACACTGGCATGGAGCACTCCCCGAGAGGAGTTAAGGTTTCCAAGTGCACGCAGCGTGCGGCCACCCGCACGTGGAGGAAGGGGCAGAGCACGTCCAGAACAGCAGCGCAGGGACCTCCCGAAAGCTGTTCCTCCGTAAAAGCAACAAGAACACTGACAAAAATTGTCAAAATCAACTTTCCTGAACTCTGGAAATTCAACAAAGGATTGCAAAAATTCAAAGAGCATTTATGCAAGAAAAACGGCTGAGTCTCAGCAAGAGCAACAAGCTTTGTGACACTTTAACCTGACCTATCCCCACCCGCTTCTCCCCAGACCAGGGTCCTGCTGACAGCAACAGCCTGGGAACCACAGGAGCTGCCGCACCAGCCGCACTGCCACCACGGGAGGGAGCCCATCAGGATGGGAGGGAGCCTGTCAGGACTGAAGCTCCCCAGGAAACTCACCGCCTGACCTGGCAGATTACTCTTTGGAATAGACCATTCTCAGGGCTGGTTTCCATTTGTCCTAGCTTACGGCTACCTCATGAGAAAAACTCCGTCCCCGGAAACTTCACCGTCAGCCATAACAAAGAACACGAACTTTACAGACTTAGGCTAGGAGATCACTAAATAAACAGCAACAACAAACCCAGGGAGGGGACTGATCTCCAGAGTTACCACGTTATATTATTGGAGATGTTTTGTTTTCAACAACAAAAATCACAGGACATGCAAAGAAAGAGAGAAATACATGTAGGCCCTTATTTCTTCCAGGGAGTCTCCCTGACCCCCAAGTCCAGGCAGGGGGTCCCCTCTGAGCTCCCAAGATGCCTTAAACAGCCCCAGTGGCAGCCTCACCCCTCTAGGCTACGCTGGAATCACCTGAATGCATGTGTCCCTCCCCTGGAGCTTCACTGGGGGGAGGTGCATCTGGCTTATTCACCACTAACCCTCCCACTACTGTCCCACTGGCCTGGCAGAGTATCTGCTAAAGCAGGGAATGCGTAATCCATGCTCCACTGCAAACAGAGCCACTGAGCTCACCCGCACCCACCGGAGAAAGGCCAGCCGTCTCCTTCCACCTTTTGTAAGGGGGCCTTTAAACCTCTCCTGCCACTCCCTGGGATGACGTCATGACAAGGCTGTAGATCTCAGAGAAACAAGTGGCTTGAGCTTGACTATACCTCCAGCCAGTTTAGCAAGACTTCCTTCTGCTTTGCAGAAAGTACTTGGAGCCCCTGTACTCAGGAAGAGGAGGGACACGGTACCTGCGGGAGGTGGAGGGTCCCCGGTGGTGGTCAGTGCCGGACTCCTTCACGAGGTTTCCTTTGCAGCAGATGACCCTTAGTTTATCCTGGTATGAGGACGCCAGGTAAATCGCTCCCGAGGAAATTGCAGGGCCCAGGTAGCGTGGGTTTGGGATTTCCAAATACGCTCGGGCCGGGGTCCTGCACAGTAAGAGACAAGAGTTGGCGTTGCAGGTTAGCTCCTCTGCTGGGCAAGAAAGGAAGGCACAGACACCCAGCCCCAACCCCCGACCCCAAAAGCTGAGCTCTTCAGAGCCTGGAGGGCAATGCTTACCCCAGGGAGGAGCGAGCCTGGATCTCAATCACTTCGAGTGAGTTGAAGTGGGTCACGAACAGATAGGGCTCTCTGTAGGCTGCACGGCCCCCACGGAGGGAGGGTGTGAAGGAAGGGTTAAAAGAAAGAAAATCAAAACCCGCATGCAATGCATCCGTGGCCCCAGCAATGCCACCTAAAGGAGTTACATTCACGTGCCGGAAGAACGAGACACACGAGTGCGCTCACTGCCGTGTCGTTAGAGCAGAAGATGGAACATTCTAGGTAGGGGATCAGTTAAAGAAATGATGCTACATCTACGGAATTCTGCATAGCTGGAAAAATGCAGGAAGAAGTTGTGTACTGATATGGGGAAAAAATCTGAGGTGTGTGGTTTTAGTGCATAAAGCAAGGTCGTTCAGAATAATGTATAAAATGTGCTACTGTAATGATAAAAAGGGGTGGGGGGTGTAAGAGTATGTTTTTTATGTCTGTCATAAAGCCCTAAAAGGATAAGACACTCATAATTCTTTTTTTCTCTTGAGGGAATTGGGATGAAGAATTTGGAAGACAGGTAATATGGATGAGACTTTTCATTGTATATGTTTTTAAATTTTTGACTGTACACATTTTTGAAAAAATTTTAAAAGACTGGGTTCATAGGTAATTAGATATTTCTGGTCTTACTACTATCTATCACAGTGTCTCTGAAACTCCAGGACATGACCAGAGCTGCTTTCTTTCTTACAGGGAAAAGATTACCACTCTTACTCCTCGTGGCAAACTTTGCTTTGGTATTTGACTACTAGTCATGCCTACCGAGGCCCCAGGGGAGTTTCCTTGCCTTGAATCTGCGCTACTTTGTGGCCAGCTTTAACCAGTAGATTGCGGTGGAGGACGAGGCCCGACAGCGTCCACTTCTGCCCACATGCAGAGGAACCGAGGCCTCCAGCCACCGGCCCCAGCTGAGCTCCCACCCATTGCGCCAGTTGTCACGGTGTTTGTGAGGCCACTGTGGACTTCTAGTTGTCCCTGTGGTCCCGCTGACCCCAGATGAAGCAGAACTGTCCAGGCAACCACAGAATCTTGGGCAATAAGTTCTTGCTGTGTTAAGTCAGTAAGTTTTGAAACTTGATATGCAGCAACAGATCAGGAAAAAGCCTCTGAGGGCACTTCATCTGTGATGGTAATTCAGAACATTCACACAGTCGAGCACGTGCGTGTTGTACGTGCGGGTGAAGATACTAGGGGCACTTCATCTGTGATGGTGATTCAGAACATTCGCACAGCCAAGCACGTGCGTGTTGCACGTGTGGGTGAGGATGTACACAGTTCCACTTCTACAGCTTGTGAGCAGAGGGTGCAATTCGACGAGGGCATAAAGATCAGTACGAGATGTTCCTCACAGTGTTGTCTACACTTACAGAAAGAATGGCCATGACCTCAGCGCTCCACCCAATCAGCGCTGGTAACATTCATAGGTGTTCAGTTATGCCACAGATACTATGCTGCCTTTGAAGTATTTTAAATAAACTCACAGGGAACGGTCTCCTTTCTATCATGGGAACCCAACAAATACTTCACAAGGTTGGTGGGTTTGGCTGATGCCTTTGTCAAGCCTCAGAGTCTTTGCCCTGGTACTTACTCTGGTGACAATTATATGTGACACTTGGTACCCAGTGGAACCCACAAGCATAGTGCTTAGGGCCACCCACAATTCCTCCCCAGGACACCAGCCACTGGCAGGAAAGGCCCTCCACACCTTGCCTCACTTACCGAAGGCCAAAGGTAAGCGACTCCACTTGAGATCGTCTGTGCGGCTACGTCTTCCGTAAGAATCCACGAACACCCCAAATTCTGCAAGGAGTCAGAGCCCAGGGGCATTGTCAGCAGAGCCAGAGGCGGGGGTGCCAACAGCGCACAAGTGATGGAAGAAGGAGGAATCGGGCCCAGGGATAACGGGGCAGTTTCCCTGAACCGTTAAAACCGGAGGACCTCTGCTGAGCCCCGTTTAGAGAAAGTAGGTCTGAGTGGAAGTGGGGGTGAAAGGAAGGAGGGTAAGGGTCACAGGGCAGAGAGACAGGGAAGAAGGGGGAGAAACAGAGATCCAGAGACGGGAAGGAAGAGAAAGAAACACCCAGAAATTTGGAGAGAAAAGAGAAATATCAAGAGAAAAGAAAAGAAAGGAAACAGAGAGAAAAAATAAGAAAAGGCAGAGAAAGAAGAAAAAAAAAAAAAAAGAGGAGGAAAGAATGGCCTGCTGTTTGGACAGCATATAACAGAGCCACGTCGGGTCAGTGCCCTGGGGGTGCAGGACAGGGCCCCCGGCAGAGGGGACGGTCTTCTCTGCACTCCCAGCAGGACCACCCTGCCCCGAGTGCCACTGGCCAGCCCACTGCCCCCGGCGGGCCCAGTCTGGGACTCCTGGTGCCCAGCAGCATTCAAAATAGCAGTGAGTGCCGAGCCCCGGCTCACCGTGGAAGCAGAGCAGGTACTCCTCCCGCTGCCCTGCGCTGTTCACCTGCACGATTGAGACAGGGAAGCTGTTGGAAGAGGAGGCAAACACAGCAGGCGCCAAGGAGTGGTCGTTCTTATCCAGGAATTCTGAAAAGGCAGGTGAGAAGCAGGGCTTCAGGAACGGGCTCCAGAGGGTGGCAGAGCCAGAGCGGTGGGTGGGCTGGGGAGGACTCAGGCCCTACCCTCGAGTGTGTACTGCTTCATGTCAATTTCGTAGAATTTGTTGGTTCCGATGAGGATACTGTAGTTGGTGAAGTGGATACAGCTGCAGGGCTCCGAGGTCTCTATCTCCTGAGACAGAGGGGAGAGAGGAGAATGTGGGTGTTGGCCCAAGGCAGCCATGTCTCTACTGCTCTCCTGTTTCCGCCTTAGGCAGCTAACCGAGCCTTGCAAAGGGCTGCCAGCAGACTTGTTCAAGCTGCAGATGATGGTGCACAGCACGGACCACCTTCCCATGCCCCTCGCAAGAACCAGGGATCCCTTTGCTCCCTCTGAATTCTTTGCAACCCCAGACTAAGAAAATAAGACTAAATTATAGCCTGTATAAGTCAGAATCACCATTTCAATGAAAAGGTAGCATTCAAAGAGAGCTTTAAAAATACAACATTCTCATCAGAGGAAAAAGCCTAGAAAAATACACCAACTACTAACAGCGGTGGCTGGAGGGAGAGGGTTTAGTTTCCTTCTTTCCTCGAGCTTCCAGGCTTCTATTTAGAACCTGTGTTACCTATGTAAGTACTACCACCATCACTGTCGTCACCTGTCTGAACTATCTGCTTCCTCACTACTCCCACTTGTTTGCAGGCCCATCCTAATGGCTTCACCAACCTAGACATGCGTATTCAAAAGCGTAGCAAGGAACTACAGAGAAACAATGATTCTTGAGAATCCTCCTGAAACTAACAGTTCAAACTCTAATCAGCATTATCATGACCACTGAATATTTACTGATCACCTACTAAGTGTGAGGACACTTAAGCAGCATGACTTAATAAAATGGTAGGGAAAATCAAACTTCAGTTTTGGTCTCGGCTTTACAACTTGGGACCTCAGCCAGCCTCGATCACCTGTCTTACCTGCCTTTCAGAGCCGCTGTGAAAGGTGTTTGCACATAGTCAGCCCGGTCTCTGGAACCAGCAGGTGCCCGACAGAACTCTAAAGCAAACTAACAGGAGCCTGCCCGGACGAAGCGGCTCCTCTGAGAGTGCTGACCCTCATACATATTCGTCTCTCGTTTCACTTTTGAGACTAATCGTGAAAGCGCCTGGAAGAAATCAGGCTTGTGGGGGGTGGAGCATCCCAGTCTCGGGCCAGCAGACAGCCTTCTCCAGAAGCCAGGCGAAGGTAAGGGTCTAATGTGCACCTCGTCCGCTCTGCAGTCCACCACGGCTCATTCTGCACTGGGAGAGCCAGCTCCCTGACTGCACTTCGGAAGACAGCTAGCACCAGCTTTTCTAAGGTTATTAATAGAAACTTCTAGGATCTGAGAAAGACTCTAGTAAGTGCCACCAGGGACTGCCAGCTTCTCAGAGAGATCACCTTCTTTTTTTTCTGCTGGTTCAAAAAAGTGTCTCCTCCATCAGCCAACTTCCTTTCTGCCTTAACAAAAGGCTGGATTCACTGGGCTGGCTGGAGAGGCAGCTACAAACAGCAGAAGGAAAGTGAGAGGAAAATCTGCAACAACTAGCTTCCTCCAAGAAGGAAGGGTCTGTCTGTCTCTCTCTCTCCGAGGAGGTCACCCAGGCTAAGGGACACAGGTGAAAAGACCAGATTGGCGCTTCTCCTGAAACAGCACACTCTCCACACCCAGTCGCGGGCAGAGCAGACGGGCCAGGCCCAGCACTTACTTTCCGAATGCAGTATTTGCTGAGGTTTTCATTGTAGCGGAGAATGACGACTTTGCTGGGCATGGCTGCACAGATGCAGAGCCCGTTCTCAATCTGAAAAGCAATCAGAGGGAAAAAGAAGGAGTGCCACTGGTGTGTATGCTGACTCCGCAGCAAAACTAGGAAAAGAACCTCAATGTAGAACAGGGGCTCTCAACTTCAGCACCACTGACCCTTTGGACCAGACAACTGTCTGTGGCGAGGGGCTTTTCTATGCCTTGTAGGACGTTGAGCAGCAACCCTGGGCTCTACCTACTCGATGCCAATGGTACAATGGCCAGTTTGACAAGCAGAGATGTCTCCAGACATTGCCCATCATCCCTGGGGGGCAGACTCACCCTGGCTGAGAGCCACTGCTTTAACAAAATGCAGAGGAGGCTCAGAAAACCCACCTGCCCCCCATGCACATGTTGTGTGTCTTGTGCTCAAGATAGATTCTTTTGACAATGTTCTATCCTCAGGGAGGGGAAAGGCAGTAGACATTGCTGCAAGAATTTGGAGAAGATTTTGGCCCAGGGAGAAAAATTCTTAGCTAAGAGCTCTGTACAGAGTTCTACATCAAAATCCTGTTTTTCTAGAGTAGCTGAATCCCTCTTACTTCAACTTCTATACCAAGATCTTTGTCATTTCATCAAGGACAAGTAGAAGCTTATCGCTCAAATCAGTCCTGAAATGTAGGTGGCTGGCAGGGTTGGTGGAGACGGGGTGGCACAGAGGAGGAATACACAGGAAAATGCAAATTGTTGGTAAGGTTCCATTTCTAGGGTTGAGCAGTAAGTTTGTGGATGTTTACAACACTATTGGGTGTTATAATTTTACAATTTATATATATACGCCATACTTTTTTCTTTGAGTATTTCAAACGTTGTAATGAAATTAACACGATTTTAAAAAACCAATTTTTGGAAACTAAGATGCACATTTCTAAGTAACTCATCATTCACAGAAAAAATATCATAAGAAATTTAAAAATATGTGGAATGAAAGAAATGTACAGGGTGCAACTAAAACTGTAGTTAGAGGAAA
This sequence comes from Tonatia bakeri, assembly GCA_004024845.1. NCBI lineage: Eukaryota > Metazoa > Chordata > Mammalia > Chiroptera > Phyllostomidae > Tonatia > Tonatia bakeri. The sequence goes on along the minus strand of PVIA01003172.1, from coordinate 136,674 downwards.
ATGCATAGCCCTAAAATGCTTATTACCAAAAAAGGCCTAAACATTAGTTAGTCAAACACAGCACCCGCAGAGGCCGGGGGCCTACCTTGCCGGCGGCAAACAAGTGGCAGCCCTTGACAGCTTCGAACACGCTGGGCGGGACGTCGGGCTGGGCGGGGAGGTGCGCCTGCGCCAGCGACTGCTTCACTTTCTTCACCTCGACGAGGCACAGGGCCCGCTCTTCTCCTGGTGGGGGGGGGACGGCTTCTCGGTCAGTGTGAGGCCACTAGGCAAAGCCACAGGGTGGCAATTCTAATCTATGCACAAATAAAAGCCAGCAAAGCCATATGGACGGACTGTTTTCCACAAATTCCCATGAGCACAGTTGAGGTCCAAGTTTTAGATCGCAAATGAAAACATCTGACTTCTTAGTCAAGATTCTGGGAGAAAAACTATTCTGCAGACAGAAACATATTTAGAGAAGGTGAACTATACTTTTTAAACATGCTCCCCACCAAAGTAAGACTGCGTTAGGAACAATGAGGGGACATTTTATAAAATGACAGGCTCGGACAACTCCAATATGGCAATGTCATGAAAGATGAGGGAAAGGCTAAGGGTTTGTTCGGGTTGACGGGGACTAAAGAGACATGCCTAGAAGCAGTGCGTGACCCCCAGCTGATCGGCAGTCAGGAAAACAAATACTGCACTCTGAAGGGCGCGACTGGGCGCACAGACAGAGTCAGACCGTGGGCCGTACGTCAGACCGATGTATCCCGGCGAGGGCTAAATCCACGAATCATAGCTGTGCCACGGGAACTATTCTGTATGATGCTATCGCAGAGGGTTTGTGCCATGGCCTATGTGTCCAAACCCATACATAACACCAAGAGCAAACCCTCCTGTCAATTGTGGACTTCAGGTGACAATGACGTGTCAGTGCAGGGTCATCATCTGTAACGAATGTACCCTCTGGTGGGGGACACTGATGGGGGGAAGGCTGTGTGTGGTTGGGGGAAATCTCTGTACTTTCTGTTCAGTTTTGCTTTGAACCTAAAACTTCTCTGAAGAATAAAGCCAAGGAGGGAAGGAAGAAGAGGAAGGAAAACCAGTGAGAAGAGAGAAACAAACACACAAGCAAAGCAAGCGAGCAGAGGAAGAGAGCCGATGGACCAAGGAAAGTCAGTTCCTGACCATATTAGTCCCGCCCCTGGGCCCACCCAGCTGTGTCTAAAAGACCTAACTGTGGATGTTTTGAACATGGAGACAGTAAATTACTGTTTTCCCCTTAAAAGAAAAATACTACCACCAATAAAGAGAGAGGAAAAACATTTTGCCGTGGTTATGTAAGAGAACACCCTTGTTCTTCGGTGACATGCTGGAGAACTGACTGCAGCTGACTCCGTCCAACAGGGTGACAGCATGCCTGTGCATCGTAGGCAGAGAGGGAAAATGTGGCGAAACCCTAACCAAGTAGTAAACCCAGACAAAAGGTCTCTGGGAAACCACAAAGGAACAAGAGACAAAGCAAACACAGCCAGCAAGCCGTCGGGAAGGCATGGCTCACAGCAGTGTGAGTGTGGTGGCGACACAGGTCTGACTCTGACATGACCCTTGTGAGATGTTCCCTGGGGGCATCAGTCTGTGATTCGCTGGACCCCGAGGGAACCGAAAATGACCAGAGAGAGCCATCAGCTTGGGCACAGACAGGGACAGAGAGAAAAGAGCTGCTTCTGCTCCAGCCTGCCACCAGGAGGGCCTGCCTTTGTGTTTCCCAAGCATAACATTTGGCGTTCAGAGAGTTTTCCTTAAAAGTGAAGAAAAAGCGCCATGACCTTGGCCTACCACCTGCTATCATGAGGAGCTTCTCCAGGTCCTTGATGATATAAATTTGGAAGACCGCTCCAATTCCTGGGACGTGAGTGAGGGAGTTTTTCAAGACATTCAGTGCATAGAGCCCTTCCTCGGTGCCCACCAACACCACCTGAGAGGGCGGAAGTCCAAAGGCAGAGCGTGAGCATCATCGCGTCACCATAACAACCCCAAATAGTAAGAGCAACAAAGCCCATAGAGCCCCTTCTTTCTTGGCCACGGGGGGCTATTGCCGGACGCCAGCCGACAGTGTCTGAAAAACATCATCACCTGGTCGCTGAAGGGCAGTGTGCAGTTCATGTCCAGACGGTCATCGCCTTCCAGTTTCAGCAGGGAGTTTCCAAGCAATTTCTTCTCATATGTGAGAGAAAAAAGGAAAAGCAAAAAAAGAGAAAACTGGTGAGATTGAACTGTTCGTGACCAAACCATCCGGACAGACAAAAGCAAGAAGGGAGAGACGTTTAATGCTGAAAAGAAAGGCAAGTGACTCCTGAAACTGCTCAGAAACACACATCTGCTCCTGGCTTGCCTCGTATTTTGACCTGAGCTCCAAAGGCAAGGTGTGAATCTTACTGCTACCTCTGGGGTGGCTGTTAATTAGCATCAGAGTTATAAATCTGCTTGGACACAAGTAAGCGAGTATAATAGACACAGAAAAATTTCTGGGGTAGGAAATCAGCTGAAGCTAAAAAGATGTCACCTGCAAAAGGTTAATAAGCCACATGGAAGGTCCCTTCCCCGCTAGGCTGCAGCGGAAGTGCAAAGCACAGCGTCAGCAGCAAACCAACGAGCTTCTCAGTCTCGTTACCTGAACACACGCGGGCAGAAGCTCGTAGGAAAGGCAGTCGCGGCCCTATTGTACACATATTAATGTGGATTTCAGGTCAAAGGCTTACACAGGTAATGATGAAATAGTTCGTTACAAGACTATATAGTGAGCAGAGCTCCTTATCAGGAAGCTCGCGGTTGAAGATTTCGATGGCTAAAACTTGAAGTGTTTATTAGGAGCTAAGAGTCTGAAAGGAGCTGTCTGGTCTTCAGCGGGGGAAAGCAGCAGTGAGCACTGAGCCCTGTTCATACGCTGATAGTTCCAGGCAGAGTGCCGCCGATCGGGACACACCTGCGCTTCCAACATCTTAAGGATAACTAGGCCTCAACCTGCCTGCGGAAGAGTGAGTCGTGCGGAAGCATTGAGGAGGCTATGAAACGCCTGCCTAAAGTGGACGCGTCTGCCAGGGCCTTCCATGCTGCTGCGTGGCCGGAGTGCTTGGAACTCAAGCCTTCAAACCAAATAAACTCCTCAGGGTCAACAAGAGAGAGGATTTCCTTATAAGTTCATTAGCTGCTGTGCTGCCATAACCAAGAGTTGGGTGACCGTGCTGACTCCCCATTCTTGAGGGCCATGGGAGGAGGACCCATGACGCCCAGACGAGCCCCCTGAGAACCTGTATCTCTGTCGCCATGAAACTCCTGGTCATCACATACCCAAGCCATCACCACTCAGAGAGGGAACCCAAGGGAAACCGTGGCAGTCGGAGGGACCCCCGCCCCGAAGTCAGCCTACTTTTCAAAGACAAGCTCCAGCGCCCGTTTTCATACTCACAGCATCGGCTTCTGCTTTTTCCCTAGAAACTCTCCCACCTGCGACAACTGATTCTAAGGCGGTGACCCAGCGCTGTTTGTCAGGGAAGCTGGGAGCTAGCAAGTAGAGGGTTCTCCCAGGCCAGCAGGTGGTGTGTGGGTGGGATTCCATCTTCAGTATGTATGGGACATCTAGGAGACGGGACAGAGAGCACAGGGTTGGGTGTGGACCTCCCCCACCCCCGCTGGGATGGATGGCCCTGAGACAGCAGGGATTTAACTGCTGACGGAGAGTCGAGGAGGGTGGGCCCCCTTTCCAGGCCAATCCTCCACGTGCTCCTCCCGCCCCTGCCAGTCCACCAAGCCTAGCCTCGGGGGAGGCACCCCTGCTTCTCCTCACCTGCTTTGGCTGTATTTGCGAGTTCAGAAGCACCAACGGCGCCATGAATAGATACGTCCCCGTCGGGAAGGCACAGCTCAAATTCTTCCACCGGCCTCTGTCCAGCTTGGTGCAAAGAGGAAGGGCAGAAAGAAAAACAAAAGAACAGGAACAGGAACAGGAACAAGAACAAGGGGAGAAAAGAGGAAAAGAGAAAGAGAGAGAGAGAGAGAAGGCAAGAGAGACAGTGCAAGAGAGACAGTATGCATGGAAAGAGAGGCGCACGAGAACAAAGGAGGGAAAGGGTGTGCAGAGAAGGCGGAGAGGGAAGATAAAAAAAAAATAAAGTGTGTCAGATGAGTAGCACAGTCAAATTTCTGATGACGATGCGGATTTATGGGTTAGTTGACTGAGGCAGAAGTTCTCGGAAGGTGTATTAGCAGGTGGAATCTTCAGGGCAGCACCCTGCAGGGTCTTCAGAGGGGAGACCTACAGACGTGAGTATCGTACCAATAACCTTTAGCAAAGGCACGTGGTGTTTAATTTTCAAAAATGGAAAATCGTAGAAGGCTTGCAACGCAGTCCGAAAAACAAAGCCTTCACGCCAAGACTGGGAGACCTGGGTCCACCGCGTGCAACGAAATTCCCCCTGAATCATTAATTTACCTTCTCTGGCTTCGCTGTCATAGATGAGGACTTTGGACCCCTCCAGGACAATGTACTTCCTGTCCCAGCCTAGCTGTCCTCGTTTGTTGTTCCTGGGAAAATAGAGACGGAAAAGAAGACATATTTGGACTCAGAAGAATCAGGCGGGAGGACGGGGTAGGATGGAGAAGGAATCCCAGAGAAGACAGCCCTAGAATTCCTTAGAGAACACCAGGAGTGGAAATGGCTTGTGGACTTCCATGCCAGGACAGGGGAGGAAAAACTTCCTTCAACCCTTCCAGAGGTTCGGTAGCTGGCAGAGGAATCCAACTAACGTCAGACAGAAGAACAGGAGAGAGGTGTACAAATCTTGTTTTATGTGGGCATCTCCATAAGAAAATAAAAACCCAAAAAGCCGATAGGCTCAAGTGCTTATATACTAGGTTGAAAAAAGAGTAGTAATTGTGGAAAAGTAACTACAATGTAAAAGGAGGCCAAAGAAACACAAGATTTCTCTTGTTCAACCTTGACTCCCAGTCTCTGGTGATAAGAATGTTTCTTTCCTCCTGGTACAGGGAGGGCAGCTTTTACGAGGAGTTTTCTCTCTGACTTTCAGGGAGGGAAAGGGGAGGTCAGAGTGTCCTTCCTGCACCTGCTGTTTTTCAAGTGCCTTTAGCTCAAAATAATCCTTATCCCAGGGTGGCATACCTGAGGCACCCTTCACCAGCACTTGCCCCAGCCCCAGCCCCAGCCGCAGCCCCAGCCGCAGCCCCAGCTGCAGCCCCAGCTGCCCTGCAGCAATACCTGGGCACCTTCATCCACCCTTCCAGGTGCAAGCTGCTGCTGGGCTCCTTGGTCTGGAGACCTGGGGAGTTCATTTTGTCACGGCAGAAGGCCTCAGTGAAGTGTGTGGCATATTCAGCTGGCAGGCCACAGGTAGCTGGCAAGCACGTGGAACACTTAGGATGACACATCACCTGACATTCTAGGAAAAAGCAGAAAACAACCTGGAAACTTGCTCGGCTGATCCCGGACCATTCCCTTCCTCTGCCAGCCAACTCCCCGTCAGGCCTGCCAATCCGGCCAAGTCATCCAGGCAATCCCCACACTTCCCCAGGAGCTAGGCCTCTGCAGAGAGAGGAGGCAAGAGAGCCAAGGGCTCTCAATCCAACTGTCCTGGTTTCTCCCAGGATGTCACAAATAGATGTGTAAAGGACACATTTGCACGTTCCAATGGGAGCCAGCAAGCACACAGCCTGAAGAGAGGGAGAGACCAGCCTGGAGAAGAGGGAGCTGGAAGTTAGCAAAGCCAAGGCATTCTGCACAGCAAACTGGAGACATGAGCTGAAAACAGGTATAAACTCACTCCTCTAACAGGAGAAAAATAGCATCCTCCCACTAAAACTAAAAGCTCAAAAATGTTCACTCTATGCTGAGGAATTTAATATGGAAAAAAAACACCTCCTGCGAATGGGTTTTTAGGTGGAGATGCACAGGCAGGTGCCCACCGCAAGCACACGGCCACTGCTCTTACCGAGACATTTGGACGCCTGGCGGCCGAAGTGCACGGTATCCAGGCACACAGCGCACTTCGTGGCTCGCATGTTCAGTCCGACGTTAAATCGGTGAGGAATATTGTGGTGCATGCGCTCCTTAAGACGCCGACTGAATTCTGGAGGAAAATTTTTAAAAATCAGTAGAGGGCTACAAATTCTACCATCGAGAAGGTGAAAAGACAGCTTACAGAATGGGAAAAAATACTTGCAAATCATATCTCTGACAAGGGACTTGTAGTTAGACTATATAAAGAACTCTCACAAAGCAATAATAAAATGACAAATCACCCAATTTAAAAATGAGCAGAGGATTTGAATAGGCATAGCTCCGAAGAAGATAAATAAATGACCAACAAGCAGATAAAAAGACGCTCAACATCATTTAGTCATTAGGGAAACACAAATCAAAGCCACAGGGAGCTACCAGTTCATGCTCCCTAGTGAGTCTACAATGAAAAATAAGGACAGTAAGTATTGGAGAGGATGTGGAGAAACTGGAATTGTCATATACTGCTGGTGGGAATGTAAAACGGCACAGCCACTTCGGAACCCTGTCTGGCAGTTCCCCTAAAAGTTAAACATAGGATTGTCATATGACCCAGAAATTCCAGTCATAGGCATACGCCCAAGAGAATCGAAAACATGTGTAGCTACAAAATTTGTACACAGATGTTCATAGCAGCAAAGAAGTATTCAAAGTCATGAAAGGCAAGGACCTACATCCAAGATGACTCTATCCAGCAAAGTTTTCATTTAGAATGGAAAGGCAGATAAAGTGCTTCCCAGATAAGGTCAAGTTAAAGGAGTTCATCATCACCAAACCCTTATTATAGGAAATGTTAAAGGGACTTATCTAAGAAAAAGAAGAAGATCAAAAATACAAACAGTAAAATGACAACAAACTTACAACTATCAATGACTGAACCTTAAAAATAAAAATAAAAACAAAAACAAATTAAGCAAACAACTAGAACAGGAACAGATTCACAGAAATAGAGATCACATGGGGGGTTATAAGCAGGGTGGGGGAGCGGGTGGGGAATGGAGAAAAAGGTACAAGGAATAAGAAGTGTAAATGGTAGGTACATAATAGACAGGAGGAAGTTAAGAATAGTATGGGAAATGGAGAAGCCAAGGAACGTATATGTATGACCCAGGGCCATGAACTAAGGTGAGGGAATGATGGTGGGTGGGGGAGGGGTGCAGGGCAGTGGGGAATAAAGGGGAGAAAAAAATGGGACAACTATAATAGCGTAATCAATAAAATATATTTAAAAAAATAAGGAAGGAAATTTAACACATGATACAACGTGGATGAACTTTAAGGACATTCTGTTAAGTAACTAAAAAATAAATAAATAACAGCCCTGGCTGATGTGGTTCAGTGGACTGAGTGCTGGCCTGCAAACCAAGGGGTAGATGGTTTGATTCCCAGTCAGGGCACACGCCTGGGTTGCGGGCCGGGTCCCCAGTGGGGGATGCATGAGAGACAACCACACATTGATGTTTCTCTCCCTCTTTTGATAAAAAGCAAAAGAAAGAAAAAAACAATAACAAAAGAAAAAGAACATTATACCATGTGGAAGATAGCCAACATACTGAAAATATCCAAATCAATTAAGTTACTGGTGAAAATGAAAAAAAATTATTAAAATTGATTATTTTCCTTCTAATAGGCCCCCCTCAATAGTGACCTAGAACTAGTTAAATAAAGAGAAAAACTAAGGATCCAAGTTTCTGAATCCAAATTACATTCTCCATATAACATCGTCCCCTCCCTGTGTCACAAAGTTGTACGGAATAAGTAACGTGTACACGATTAAAAACCCTCACGTGCAGCACACCAGAAGAGGCGCTTAGAGCACTGCGGACGCCTCAGGCGGTCAACTCTGCACGGCCGTGCCAGTGGGCACCTGCGCAGGAACCATGCCTTCCTGTGTTACGATCACCGTCTCAAGGGCTTTAACAGCCAAGTTCTTTGACTAACTCAGAGTTATGCAAACATAGAAAACAAGATGACATCATCATTAAAAAACCCCAAAAAACAAAATGCCATCCGGATTTACAACTAAAGTAGGTTTGATGGTGACACCATGATGCCAAACCACAGCTCCGCTCCACTCTCCCTGAGCATCCCCAAACCATCTTCTTTGGCCTTTACTTTTAAGTCCTTTTCATCTCTGGGTGAACAGAGTACTTCTGAAACCACAAAGGAAACCCCTTACACTGTTGGTAGGAATATAAATCAGCACAAACTATCAACACTCAAAAAGCACATAACCGCTAACCCAATGATCCCTGTCCTCAGAACACACCCACAGCCACAGCACCCGCAGAGGTGCGGCGTTCAAGGCTGGGTGCACATGGGAATGAGCAACTGGAAATAACCTAAGTGTCCATCAGCAGAAGCCTGGTTTAGTAGGTGAATCACAGCCTCACTGTGGAACACTATGCAACCTTGAAAAGGATGAGGTCCATCTGTCTGTGTTACTAAGAACCACTCTAAGATAACATTCTAACTAAAAGAAGAAAGGTGTTTTGTAAAGTGTAGCACAGTGTGCTTTGATATTTATAAGAGAAAAAAGGGCTGAGAAAATATGTTTATTTTCTAATACTTTAAAAGTATAATTACATAATATACAATATATGAATAATACAGACACGTAGTTCCACGCAAAAACTATTGCTGGATGAATACAATGGTTGACTCTGAGTAAGGGAACTAGGATTGGTGGGGGAGGGAGGAGGTGAGAAGACTTACTTCTCACTTTTTATCCCTTAAAATTATTTATCATTTTTACCATATGTCTGCATTTCTTAGTCGATGAAAAAAAATGTCAACAGAACTCCAACCGCCACTTGAGAACATACCCTCTGGAGTTGAGGACTCCTTCCGGCGGCTGGACGGTGGGGCGAGCAGGCTCATGGCACTGGGCTGGTGCTCAGGCGACCGCACAATGGCAGACATGGCAATCTGCTGCCTCGCAGTGGCTGGAGTAGATGGGTGTGGGTGGTCTGTGGCTTTCCGGTGAGCAGCTGGGAAGACAGCGGCCCAATGCCTTTTGGTTAGCCGAGTCACCAAGAGGCCCAAGCCAAGTGGCCTGCCCCTGGGTTATCTTTCAAGGACCGCAAACCAAAAGGACACGCACTGTACCCAGTCAGCAACACCAAGGATGCCGTGAATTTTTCAGACTTGGGATGTCTGGACTGAAAGCTTATGGGCCTAAATACAGATGCTGAGCTAGTCTTGAACAGTCTCCTTGAGATGGGTCAAGAGGGTCAGGAGCCCCTACCTTCCTCCCGGGCGGACCGGAGCTCAATGCGGGTCTTCTGAAGGGCTTCCTCTAGCTCTGCACAGCGAGCTTTCTCCTTCTCCAGAGCCACCTTTAGCTCATTGTACTGCAGAGGAACCTGTGTGGGCAAAGCAGGGTCCTCTTTCCGTCGACTAAATAAACCCTAGCAATGGAAACAGAGATATCTCCTAACTCCTGGAAACTGGCACTTTAAACTAGCTAAAGGAACTCTGACTCAGGAGGAGCACACCACGAAAGCCAGGAGCATACTCACTGTAAGCAGATTTAGTAAAAATGGCATGTGAAGGGGGAGGGGGAGACTGAGCCACAGCCCATTCCAGCCAGCTGGAAGAAAAATAGGGGTGCGCAAGTTTTTACGGAGAGGATTTAAAGATGCTTGAATTGCCACCACCTCTTCCTTAACATTCCCAAGGAGAGCCATTTCTTCAGAAAATGGAAGTGGAGGATGGAGTTAGGATAGATGGCTCGGAAATCACTCTTGCCTTGAACTGTCTCAAGATTCTTAGTTACAAGACACAGAGATGAGTGTTTTTAAAAAAGAAAGCAAAAAAAAAAAATGGAATGCTAAAATGATGTCAAAACAAGGGGCTTACTCAAAAAAAAAAATGCAAATGGAAACATGTGTTGTACATGGAAGAAAAAAAGGAAAACACAGTGAGATAAAAAAAAATGGAAACACCCTGACTATATCAAGTGCCATAATGCAACAACAGCCCACTGCTAAAATAAAAAAGAGTAAACATCATAAGCATAACAAACACAAACAGTTACAAGCTGTGCGAGAAACGCCTTCCCCTGGGGCCCCCGCTTGGTACGAGGTGCTTCCAAATGCTGCTCTCATCCCCTCATGGTCAATACAGCATCGAGGACACTGAGACCAACTGCCTACTTCAGTGCTATCCTCAGTACTCCCAGTCCTCAGAGTCATTTCCCAGGGAAAGTGCAGCCACTGCTTCTCGGGAGTAGGAATTGGAAAGTACTTAATTTCTTAGAGACCTTTTCAAACTGAGAACACTCGGTCAAACCTAGTAGGAGGGCTTCAGCAATTTAGGGAACTATGTTAAAAGAAATTAATAAAGCTTATTAAATTATTTAAGCTTATTAAAAGAGATCTTCCCACATGCATCTATATTACAGGAAACCTGTCCATAGTTGGTTGGTTGGGGATTTTTCTTTTTTTGGCTAGTTTTCGATTTGTCTGCTACAACTTTAAAGGGTGGTATAATTGTCTAGGCAGGCATTTTATGCAGGTCACTTCAACTCTCTGGGTCCCCAGTCTCTTCATGAGCCAATCAGAAGGACTGGGCCACATGATTTCTAGTCTTTTCTGGAGTTCCAAACATGAGACCTGTGATCTCTCCAGAATACCATACTTGTGGCCTACTAGTCCCTCTGGAGTCCCGTACACATGAGCTGAGAACCCTTGTGGAGTCCTGTACGGTGACCCATGTATAAACCTTTCCCTCTGCCGTCATCCCACCCCCATTTCCTAGGTTTAAAAAACAAAAAAAAACCACAAAAAGCAGAGACAGGCACCACGATTTTAAAGGCCATGAACATAAATTAGTTTGTTACAGAGTTGATAATATCCTCTCTTTAAGAGCTATGCTGATTATCTCAAAACCTACATTTCGACCCAAAATAAAATAAGAAAATGAACATTTTGCTTCTTCTGACATTCCTTGGATTGTCTGTCGCTGTGGTTCCACTGAATCCTAACCATCAGGCAACATGTCAAACCCTGCTTTTCCAACATGCTGACCCACCTTTTTCTTTTTCGCAGGCTGGTCCATTTTGGCTTGCAGAAAATCAATGAGTTTGGTCTGTTGAGAAATAGTGCCTTCCATTTTCACCTTTTCATGAGAATAAAGAACCTAAAATTCATGAAAACAAATATAACCTCAGACACAGAAAGTACTATATTTTTAAATTTGGTACTTTAATAAAAAATAAACTTTTTAGGATACTAGCATATAAAAATTCAACACAGTCAGTCAATATTTATTTACTTAGTTCTACTCTTATAGCCAAAAAAAGTCGGGGGGGAGGGCAGACTGAGGGGTGGATAGATATGAAAAAAAGTTAAAATAGCAAGCAGTTAACATTAGAATCTCAGGGGTAATTATTGTAGAAATTTTCCAACTTCGCCGTTTGGAAATTTTCATAATGAAATACTGGGAAAAACAGACAACAGTGTACAACATAAAGATACTGACCGTTTCACCAGATGGCTCTTGGCCATCAGGCTTTGCCTCCACAGACAATTTTTAAGTAAATTCCCTTTGCCAGTTCTCACCTGAATGTTTTCCAGCTGATACTCCAGATCGCTCCTTTCTGTCTTCAGCAGATCAGCCCGATCGAGAGCCTCCTGCAGCCCTTGCGTCAGACGGAAAATATGGTTCTTCTGCAGGTCCATCTGCTGCTGTAACTTGGCTTGCTAGTGGGCAGAAAGGCCAGAGCAAGGCTCGCCAGCCGCCACAGCACAACTTTTCCCCACACTGTTCCTATTACCAAACTAATTCAGGCGCAGCGCCGAGAGTTCAGCTTCTGAAATCATCTCACTCCAGAATTCCCAACGGATGCATGCACTCAAACAGATTTGTACGGGACTCTCGGAAGGCCAGCAAGTCACGGGGTGTCCACTGTAACAGGAGGTCCAGGCTGGTGGAGCTGCCTCCCCAGTCAGAGCTGCGGTGAAGGCTATTTTGGTATTTAGGAGTACGGCCACCTGAGTTGACACCCAAGACTTTGCGACTTAGAGCCTTGACAACTAAGTTCCAATTTGTCCTTATTTTTTGGTTTTAAGATCTCAACTACTGTTAGGAGAAAGCACTTTGTCCAGGCGGTGGGGAATACGCAAGGGGAGTCACATCACTTCTAACGTAAAGGGGACCTCATCAGGCTGGAGGACCCCAGCAAGCATGCAAACAGCCACAATAATAGGAGATATTTCTACAGTGTGGGGAGGAAGGAAGAGGAAGATCCCAGATTCTGTGTAAGTGTTGGTAAAACCCAGGAAAATAGTTCAGTGCAGTATACTGAAAATAGTTTTGTGCTGGAAATCTCTCCAATTTTTACAATGGAAGTCAACCAAAAATAAAAATAAAAATAGGGAAGGCTGTAACAATACTGGGTTTTTGGCTCTTTCCTCAGATGCTTATTTATAAAAAGCAGGAGAGAACAGCTACCCTGACAAGATGCTGCCCGATTTCATCCGACCCTTGGTTTACGGTCTAACCACACTTGCTGTGGCCCCAAAACTCTCTCCCTGGGCCACCTGAACCCTCTGCAAACTAAGGACAAAGGGCTCACGAAGAGCAATTCACCATGGGAGTTTCCCAACAGACAATGGCAACGGCAGTGCTCTCGGACCCAGCAGGCCAGGAGCTCCTGACGACCTCAGAACTTGCTGACCATCCTCGCCATACTTCACCCCCTCCACCTCCATTTTCTGCCCTCTTGATAGGCCTCACAGCACAAGGCACAGGTGGCAAACACAAGTCCCGAGGCCGAATCCGGCCCTCCACCTTGTTTTATCCGGCCTGGCACCTTGTTTCTACCCAGCAGCAGCGCTGAGCTCTCGCTTAACTATTAAGGAGTAGTTCCATTTGTACAGTCCTAAAATTAAATCTGGCCCTTTGAAGGCGGTTGCTAGGCTGACGTGGCCCTCCCCCACCGGTGAAAATGAGTTTGACACCCCTGGCAGAAGGGACCAAACTCGGGCTTTGGAATGTTAGAGACCCTGGTTTAAATACTGATATGAACACTTATCAGTATGTGACCATGGGCAGCTCCTGTTGCTTCTCCGAGCCCGTTTCTTCATCTGAAAATGGGTATAAATCACGTGCCCTCACTGGGTGACATACTGAGTGCAGCGCTGAGCACACAGTAGGTGCTTAATGAATTTCAGCACTCTCTGTTTCCCGTGTTCTCTTCCTTACTTCCTTCCAGCTCAGGTGCTCCCCTCCCTTCCCCATCTGCTTTTCCAGGCCCTGCCGACTCTGCCAGCCTCTCCCCTATCACTCCTCCACAGGTAAGAGATACTGTCACTAGCCAGAGATCATCTGGCCTGTGAGCCAACCTAGAATCTCTGAATCAAACCCTAAAATAAAAAAACAGCTAAGATAATTTCTTCAAGGGAGCTATCCACACTCTTGCAGCACGAGTGATCTCTTCTGCAAATTGCCCTCTTTCGTTTCTTCCCACTATTTTAGGGCAACATTAATTACTAGGCAGGAGGCAGAGAAACCAGTGCTGGGCATACAAGTCTGTCTGGTGACAGCCAGGCCTAAGATTTTTTTTCCTAGAAAAAACACAGCAACCATCCCTTAGAGTTCCAAGAAATAGGCTCCTTAATTACCACAACAAAAATCAAGAATGACATTTGTGATCAATGAACGTTTTTCAAAACCATTTACCTGCTTCCCAGAGAGAGGCAAATGGAGGCTATTCCTAGCCAGTCTTAGACTGAAAGGAAGGCTCTAGTTACGTGCTTGGGTCTGTTGGGCAGTTTGCGAGGGTGACAGGAGACTGGGAGGAGCATGAAGAATCTGGATGGCAGAACCAGAGTATGTAAAACCCTCGTGGTGGGAGGATGGAACTAACAAGAGAAAGTTCAATAGGATGGTGTTTTTTAAAACTTTACCTGAAGAAATACAGGACATAAAGGTATAAAAAAAAAAAAAAAAAAAACTCATGGAAGCACAGGTGGCGAATGAACAGATCAGGGGGCAGCGGGGGCTCCCTGAAGAGCCCGGGGGACCGGCAGAGGTTAGAGAGTCCTGACGGGAGGGGGCGATGCCCCACTGTGTTCCATGCTGTTCGGACCACACGGACTCCCAGAAACTCTCTTTGAAAAGATAGATCTACCAGAAAAGAGCATCGCAGACTCGAAATGCTTCATTTAGAAAAGACAAGGGGGTCTGGAGTGAGGGAGCAACTCAGCTGTGCAGTCGGCCCCCATGGAGATACCTCGAGTTGTTTCTCGCAGAAGCGTCCAAGGACTGTGGGAGCTCACTCGTACGAAGTGCTCAGAAAGGCACCTGGCGGGGAGTGAGCGCTAACTAAACATTATTTATTTAGGTTAATAATCAAGTAATCAATATTAATATGCTATTTTAGTTGGAAATATCAGGCCACTCTCTATTTGCAAATGTCTCAACCTAAAAAAACAATGGGTGGAAGTTATAAGCTTTCATTCAAAATAAGAAAGACTGTAAGAATTAGAGTTGCTGAAAATTGGGTTGGACTGTCCAAAGTCCATGTACTTAGGCTGAGGTTCAATGAGACCCGCCTGCGAGGAATGTTGGGGAAGGGAGTCTCTAACTTGGACAGGAAATTAATTTGACCTGGATTAGGAAATGGACTTTCGTCTTTGCCATTACTTCCCATGGAATAACAGTGGCTGTAAAGTGTCACATAGACAAAGCACCCGAGGCCATTTAGGGCCCAAGAGGAAAAATTTGGGGGAAAGATCCACTGGTAAAGTGTGCCAGGGGCGGTGATGAAAGAAAACAGCGATGCCGAGTGTTGAGGATTTGGACTAGATGACTGACACATAAAAATTCTTTCCGGCTCTGAGACTGATTCCGGCCCCACTGACAGGTCTCTATACCTAAGGACAAGGACAACTGGGTTAAGCCCTTGGTCACACGCTTGCAGGGTGCACACCGCAACCCTATTCAGGCCAATAAAGATCGTTGTATGTTTCATAATGGTTTCAACTGTCAGTGAAATCTGCCTCAAACTCAATGTCCGCCAGATATCTGTGCTCAAAAATCTGTGAGGCACGGACTGGAAACAGCAAATGTTCTCATGCAGTTTCGAAGTGAGACTGAGGGGACTGAATCAGGGTTCCCGTGTCTATTCCCAGCACTGCCACTGACTCACCATGTAACCTTGGACCAAAGTACCGAGCTGTCAGGGCCAACCCTCCTTCCTCACAAAGAAAATAGGACAGGCGACATCACTGATTATTTCTGTTCTGTTCCCAGCGTGTGCCTAATGCGGGGACATTGCCTATTTACTCCAGATAAGAGGCTCTAATTCTCTGTTTGACCAGCAGGTAGACCTGTGAATCTCTACCAGAGTGTTCTCGGTGCTGCCTTTGTAAACTTCCTGCCCATATATAAATATATATAATTAATTTTATCCAAATCTTTTATGTGGCAAAATATATATCACGTGGAATTCAACATTTTAACCATTTTTAAGTGTTTGGGTCAGTGGCACTAAATACATTCACACTGCAGTGCAGCTGTTACCGCCGTCCGTTTCCCGATCCTTCCCAAACTCTCAGCCATATTTTAGAAGGTATTATTCTATCAAACATTCCAAAGTCATGTGCAAAATTTTCACCACATTTTTCAAACAAGAGAAAGCAATATTATTTCTACCAGCAGAGCCCTTTGGGAGCTATGGGTATCATACAATAAAACATCAATTAAGCAGAATAGGCACTCTGTCAATTGAAGTGTCAGCTCACTATGAGTTAAACAGAACACTTAAATATCTTTTTTACAGTGCATTTGTCCTGGTTCGCCAAGTCTAATGAACTAAGCCAAACCACTAGTGATTCAACATAGAGGGGTTTGCTTGGGAGTGGGAAGTAGTTACCACGTCAGCAATTTTCAGATTTCTGCTAATAAATACAGGAATTAGCAGAAGGGACAGGTTTAAGAGGTCATTTGGGCTTTTCATTTTATGTCTCAATCTCAGGGGATAATTTTTTTAACTGAATTAACCAAATGTTCAAGTCCTCATGAAATTTGTTACTCAGCATAATCTATACAAGTTTCTGCGGTGTGCACCGAAGCCAATTTGCATGGATGTTCCAACAGCCTAAAAACTTAGTATACTTTGGACATTAAGAACAATTTAACTCAATATTCATTCACCATCGCCCACATATTTAACTAGCTTCCACTGGGACACACTCGCCATGGGCTCCACGCCCTGTGAAGTGCCTGTGGGAGGACGCAAATGACAGAGGCCCCCTGGCCTTCGTGACACACTGTTTTTCAGTGTGCTAAGTGCCTCCAAGGAAGTTTTCAGTGACCACCTTACTCTTCCTCGACAATTCCAATCGCAAAGTCTGAACAGCCAGTTTGGACCTGACCACCTGAACACAACAAATTTTCCTGTTCAAAATTGCATCTGGCTCCATTTAACAGGTATTCTACACTCACCTCTTCCAGAAGCCTTTGCTTGAGCTCACGTTCCGTCTCCAGTTTCTGTTGTAAACTCCGGGCATTCATTTCAAGCATGGCATGTTTCTTCTCCAGGTCATTGAGCTGGACATTTGGAAAAATTGGCCATGGTACCACATTTAGGAGTGCTGGATGCTAATGACTTTTGCAAGTACCCACAAACCTTCACATGTAAATAATCAAGCTCCAAAGGTCAGAACATAAATACTGTTTTTTAGAAGTATACCACAAAAGTCCATGTCAGAGATAAACCTCATTTAGGTCATTTCTACGAGGACAGGAATCATTTTTAAGGGATAGGTCATATATATAGCTGTGACAAGTTCTAAAACTGTGACTACTGAAGAATTTAATTATCTGACATGCTGTGGTTAAATTAAATAATATTCACATGCTGAGCATTTACTACTTGCAAAGGATAATATCAGGGGCTTTGAGGATGAAAGGATGAACAAGTTGTCTCAAGAATATTGCAACAAGTCACAAAGGCGGAACGTGGTCCACAACTAGACACATAAATGATGAGACTGCTTCGTAAGATGTTAATTTTGATAAGAGGTGTGGAAAGGAGAAGTTCATCCTGAATTAGTCGCCAAGAAGAGATGGTGTCAGAATGTCTGGAGTCTTAAAGGACGGGTAGGATTTTTCTATGAAATATTTTAAGGATAGTCAAATAGAAAAAAAATATCCTTCAAGTTAAACAAAAAAGGGTTCACTTATCTCTAAAATTTATTTTCATCACAGTTAAAAAGCACTCAGTATCAAGGAACTCAGGAATATTCCTGAGTGACAAACTCTAGACCTGAATCTAATCATGGTAGTTCTGGAAAATTCTGGTAAGAAAATAATTGTAGATGTCCATAAAGATTTATGTTCACCACTGAGTTATTTATGATAATAAAATATTGGAAGAAGCTCAAATTTACAAGTGGAATGACTAAAATAGGTATCATGAAATAGATGTTTTTAGAGTTACATGTTTAAAAAATAGCCAATAATTCAAGAAAAGCCCCTAGTTTTGTGATTTTTTAAAAAACATCGTAAAGCTGTTTCTATAGTAAGAACCTAAATTTGTAAACATGTGTGTATACATAAACGTATCATGCAAAGAAAAGACAAATAAATTCATCAATATAATAGTGATGACGGTTTATCAGTCATTTTTTTCCTTTATTTTCTGGGGTTTCTGTATCTCCCACAAGGACGCCAAATAATTCCTTTTATAATCATGAAATAACAGTTATATGAATACAAAATTCAGAAGACTTCCTGTGTGTGTGAAAAAGTGTGTCTGTGCGTATACTTCAAATTTCTCTGATCTCCACTTACTTTATTTATAACACTGAAGCACCTATTTTAAATCTCTTTCAAGACGACTAGATAAAACCTCCAAAACACTGATACGTCACTTTGTAGCATGGAGTGTGACGCGGACAGAACGCACATATTTCCAACGTGAAAGTGCTGAGGGATTGCATTGCTGTCAGACTCATCACGTCCCTGGACTTGGAACACGGGCACACTGAGCGGCCTATTACTGCAGTGACGGAGTGACCGTTAGTCCACGCACTTCCCGAGGATGCTCAACATTGAATCCCTAAAGCCTTCTAGAAATCAAGAGCCAGAAAATGAAAGAGATGTACGCCCAGATCAAAACTCAGGCTTCAGGGGCCCCGACAGGGACATGGTAAGAAGCCACTGGCTGACCAACACCCCAGCACCCACCACGCCCACCCACACTGTTGCCAGGCAAGGATGCCCGTGATGACACATAACGGTGGGGCCTTACTGGAATGAGGAAAAGCATGTTTGTGAAATATATCGACCACAGACTGCATTTGAACTTTGTCAGTCAGGCCTTCTGACAGTAAGCAGTGAGTGTCTCCTGGAAGGCAGGAGGACGGGCGCTGACCTTGTCGGAGAGGCTCTCGGCTTTCAGCTTCTGTTCTTTGAGAGCCTGCTGCAGGGCGAGGATCTCGGCCTTGTGCTCCTTCACGGCCAGCTCCACCACCTGGCGCGACTCGGTGATCCGCTGATCCGCCCTCGCCCTGCCGGGGAAACACAGCCCACTTTCAGAAGCCCCATCACCAAGGATCTGGAGAAAGGAAGTGGGCCCATGTCTCGTCCTGATAAGCAACCAAGCAGGCTGTGGGCTAGGTAGATGCCCAACCTTGATTCTTAGTTCCAAACTCTGTCTTGCTTATTACAGAGCGAAGGTGTGACCCACTTTAGGCCTTGGGTAAAAATACTCTTGAGAAGTAAAGCTGCTGTCAGTATTCACTGGGAAAGGTTGACTAGGAAAGGGCATTTTTCCAAGTGCAACTGGGCTGAGTGGAATTTTTCAAAACTGTCACAGCCTCCCATGGGAGTAGAAGTGGAATGAGGTCCCACTGAAAGACCGCCAGGTGCAGAGGATCATGGGAGACCCCACTTGAGCAAATATTTTGTCTCCTTAAAGCATACGGAAGATATTAAGTGTTTTGTGTCCTCATCAGGAAACTGAAACTTGAATCTGATGAATGTATCTGTCAACAAGGTTAGAGAAAAGAAAAACTAGAGGCAAACTGGAAAAACCACTTCCCTTCCCCAGGTAGGCCTCATGTCCCACCCATTCCATACCTGGGCGTGCAGCAAGCTCCCCCAAGGGCAGCATTCCCCTTCCCTACACGACACACCCGGGCCTGACTCAGCCTTCAAGGGTAAACTCAAAGGCCGTGTGCTCCACCACACCTCCCCCGTCTCTCCGCCAGTAGACTCTCCTTGCTCTGTATCCCAAGCACAAATGGACTTCCTCCCTGGCCTACCCCACTGTCTACTTTAGGCGGTAGATATTTGAATGCAGAGGTTATCTCCTCCACTGGACTCCTAGCCTCTTGAGGACAAGAATTAAGAATTAGATTTTACTCACCTCGGTATCCCACGTAACACCAAAATGCGGGCAGAGGGCGTTTTATTATTGCCCCCGAAAGTATACACGAAATATGCACCTCAGCCCAGGCCACGAATATACTTCTCATGTGTGGCTGTGTGCCTCTGAGTGCTGACACCAGCCTCTGACCAAAGCTCTCTCTGAAGGACTCCAGAAACAGCTAGGAGAGGAGCTGACCTGGAGGGCAGAGCGAGGGGGTCTGTGTGGATGCAACCAGAACGTACTGTGAGGACTCGGGGCCCGAGAGATTAGAGGGAAGCCAGAGCAGGAGATGCTAAACCAGCAGTCCCTCACGTCAGCAAATATCCTGAGTGAGAGGATACCCAAAAAAAGGGAGTATTTCTACCAGTTTCTGTTGAAATTGATGACTCTTATCTTTAGACTCTAGTCTTTTCCTAGTTTAACTGACAGATAGACTATAATATCCAACAGGTTCATAACAGTTGAGTCTCCTAGAGTCACGTCAATGTGGAAAATACCAAAATGTGTCTGACAGAATCCAACCGAATGACAGATGTTTCTATGTGCAGTTTATCTTGCTTAAGGAGTGTCACAGGAGGGTAGCGTCGGAGGAAGGTGACGTTAGTGAGGCTGTGAAGGATGGGCACGGTTCAGCGGTGCAGACATGAACTCTAGCCTGCATGGTACCTTGGTGCAAACTGGAAAAAGGCACCTGTTCTTCAAGACCATTTGTTTCCTCTGTTGGTCAACTGCTCTGATATGTCAGTTCTGTTCAAGCAAAACACTTTCCTGCCAGGAGCTGTGAGACTGCCCTAACAAATCTCCGAACCTGAGATGTCTCCAGTGTGCAAGGCACCACCTAGAGCCGCGCAGCACACAACCTGCATTGCCGCGGCTCTGGCAGGAAGGGGGTCGGTGCCAGGGGACTGGAAACAAGAGTGAGAAAGCAGAAAAGAACACTGCCTGGAAGTATTATTATTCTTTCCTATCAAGAAAGGAAAAAAACCTAAACCATTCTTGCAAAGCAGTTGCTCCTGACCGGGAGCGATTTTGCACCCCAGGGGTCAACGACAATGCCTGGGGACACGTTCAGTTGTCACAGCCTGAGGAGGGCGCTACCGGCATCTAGTGGGCGCGGGCCAGGGGACGCGAGACATCATAGAGTACGCACGGCAGTTTCCGTGGCAAAGGACTATCCAGCCCAAACTGTCGACACTGCCCAGGCTGAGAAACCCGAGGACAGAGGGAAGATCAGCATTACCCATGAGCAGGATTAGAATGGTGATGCTCTTGCGACATGGTCGCAGTGACATGCAAGCCCAGGAAAGAGTTTCTGCAAAGGAAGCACTGGGACATTTGCCATGCTCTGACTCCTAGGTCTCTCCACGGAGTGAACAGACACCAGCTAAAGCCACCAAATCCAAGTGACTCTGACCATAGTTACAACTAGTGTGGCCAACCCATCCTGGTTTGCCCAAGGGTCTCCCAGCTTTAGCACTGAAAGTCTTTTGTCCCAGGAAACTTCTCGGTCCTGAGCAAGCTGGGACAATTGGCAACTGGCCACCCTGTTCATGACTGTCAGGTGGTCTTGCTGCAGTCGCCTGTCACCGGCTTTCTGCAAACGGAAAGTCCCACCTGCTCTGCTTCTCCGTGTCCAGCATCCTCTGTAACTCTCGGACCCGACACTCGAACTGGGACTTCTCGTCGCCCAGGACGCTCCTCCACGCCTCCCACTGCCGCTCCTTTTCCAGCAGCTCGTCGTTCAGGGCCTCCAGATCCATGACCTGCTCCTCCAGCATCGTGCAGGTGGTCTTCAGGGCCTCCATCGTCTGCAAATCAGGACCTCTGAGTTGGGCCTTGCCTCAAAGGAGGATTTCCTGGATGTTCCTTTTGCCAGATCAGTTTCAGAAAAGCACAACTTTCTCACCACCGCCTGAAATACAGTTTACCTTCTTCTGCTGCTGACGGAGGGGACCAGATGAGAACAACAAAGGGCCATTTCTGCCCCCCTCTTAGAGGCAGAGCTGAGGCAAGGCCACAGTTAAAGACCGATGGGCACACACTAGCCTCCCAGAGCAGTGTGTCTTATTTTTAATTTTTAGAAATCAAAATAAGGAAGAACCACATACTTTTAAAAGTCATTTTAAAAACCCCAAGCCTTCGAAACAGACACAATATAAAAAAGAGCCCATTTACTGGACAGGCTCAGTCTTGGAAGCCAGGGGAGAGCTGCACCAGGCACTCGCTCTGACCCAAAGGGATCGGGGACCTCTGGCTCCGTGAACTGCCCTCACCTGTTTCTGGCTGGTGAGCTGCATCTCTCGCTCCGTGATCTCACGGCGGAGATGGTCCACTTCACTTCTCAGCTGCACGATTTCATCGCTGGCACCGGAGGCCTCATCAAGTTGTTTGGACAAGTAGAAATTTTGGTTGTTGAGCTCAGCATTGTCCTCCGTCAGCTGGTTTAGCTGCTCCTCCAGGTCTGTTATTACCTAAAAGATAAAAGGAATCTGGTTACACACCCTGCAAGTCCATTTTAGATGAGAAAATGCTTCTAGAGTCGTGGATTTCTGAAGCTGCAGGACACTGGCAATCAATGAGTGGCTCCCGTGTTTGCCGACCCAACTCCAAGAGCCAAACCCAAGCTCCCACGCCCACCCCTGAGTTCTCTCTCTCTCTCTCTCTCTCTTACACACACACACACACACACACACACACACACACACAGAGTGGTAGAAAAAGAAAAGCCTCCATTTCTAACTCAGGATTTACCTGGAAAACATGGCAAAAGCAAATCAACCAAAAGTCAAGGCCACACAGAGGGGCAACTTTAAGTGAGATGCAGTTCATGGACAATGATGTAACGTGGAAAGTGCAAACTGAGGAAAGAGGGAGGACGACTGGTTTCACAACCAGCTAAGGAAGCTGAAGTGCCCACAGTATCATCTACAGCAGCGCCCCCACCTTTCTGGCACCAGGGACTGGTTTTTCCACGGAAAGGTGGCAGGGGTGGGCGGGAGGCAGGGACAGGAGGCAGAGCTCAAGAGAACTTCCCTCACAACCCAGGTCCTAACCGGCCACGGGATGGTGCCAGTCCTCAGCCCAGAGGTTGGGGACACCTGATCTATGGGAGGTTATAATTGGAGACAGTCTTAGAAACTAAAATAAAGTTCCTATCAAGGAAAACTTAGTAAGGAACACTAACTTATTTTAATAATATCTCAGGCAATATATTTAATTTCATGCAACAAAGGGAATAAAAAACTTCAGGGAAGCTCAGAGTAATCCTGAAGATACAGTGTTATACTATGGCATCACTTTAATGGGTTTTATTATACAGTCAGCTATCAGAAAATGGGAAGGCATGTATATGAAATTGTCATTTTATTGAGAGAGATTTAATCAGGTTTTACTAAATTATTTCCCTGCTCAGTGGCAGAATGACTTCAATTTCAGTGTTTTTAGCTTTCCTATTCTCTTTGCTGAGGCTCAGTATCAGCGCTTGCAGAGGGCTTTAACGCACAATACTTTAGAAGTTTAAGGCCAATTTTCTTATAATAGTTGGAATGATATGCACAGGCAGTAAATTAAATTTTATGTAACAAAAAGATGTAAATTAAAAGGAAATGGCTTTAAGCCTATGGTTATTAATTGTTTCCAATTTTCAGACCTAGAGCAGAGTTAGTTTATGAAATGTTAACACTGTTTCCATGACTAATTTCCTACTTAACCACCTTTGATTAGCAATTAAAAAAAAAAATCTTCCCAGGCACATAGAAATCAAGAGTGTCAAGTTAAGTACATTTGTTCAATGTGGCTCAGAAAGCATAGCTTTTCATTTTGTTAGCTGACCTATCTTTAATGCAGTAAGTGGTCTAGGAATGTGTATTTAAATGTCAGAAGTCATACTAATTCCTAATGTGCTGGTATGAAGCACCCTGCCAGCAACAAAAGGGGAAATAAAGGTTATCCCATCAGGTTCTCAGCTTTCTTCGTGGGGGTAGGGGGTTGTGGTGGGGGGGTGCAGGGGGCGGGTAGGAAACCACTGCTGGTTTGTCATTCCTAGCAGGCAGTTAGTTAGGCCTCAAAGGGATCCCTGTATCACCCTTTCTGTGACATGGTTAAATCTCCCAATGCCGTAAATAACGAATAAACAACGCTCAGTATTTCAACCGGTCCCCTTCTGCGATGGAGTAAACCCACTCCTTAAGAGCCTGTTCACACTGGACTGCAAATGTCTCCACGTAACTACAGTGCTTCCTTCTGCCCCTTCCCCGGAGAAAACCAGAACAGGCACCCGGCCTGTAGGCTGTGCAGTAAGTGCACTCAGGAGCCCCAAGTACGCGACGCTGAACTCCGCTGGGTTGGTTCCTTCATCTGCGACACAGAGATAAATACGATATTCGCTATCCCTCTGTTTCTACTGTTTTAATGTTTTGAATTTTCTTGCCAACTCTTCCACCTTAGTGTACCACACAAAATACAAGGGATAAAAATTAATCGTGCCTCATTGTAAAGATTACGGTGGTGTCTCTTGGGGGGGCAGTAAATTTGTTCACATAAAACTATACACACTGCCAAAATTACTTCCCTGCCATTTGAAATACATATTTAAGCCTTTGGGTACCTATGTCCTTTGAGATTTATGACAAGAAAATGCAGTATGTTATGAATCCATTTCTGCCACCTCTTCTCTTTCTCCCAAAATTAAACTAGAAATTGCTTAAGAAACGCCTGAAAAAAGTCAATTAGGTGCCAAGATTGTTACTGTCACTTCCGCTGAGATGGGTCCATTGGAGCAGGAAGTGCCCTTCTATTTCCCTCTTGTCACCTGGTTTTCCAGGAGGGGGGCTGTCTCATGTCTCTGGTTTCTATTTATAGTTTGTGATTGCTGGATCTAGATTTTGTCATTGCCTCTATTTTGCCCATTGGACAAAAGGAGATCAATGTGTTTGTGTGAAGCCCCCAAGCATTCATTAACGCATTTAATTCATTCAGAGTTTTATATGTTCTCTCTGCCCAAGCCATATGGGTTTACTGGAGTTGTGGTATTAAGTGTTGTATACACACACACACACACACACACACACACACACACAACTGAGTTTGCAGATACTGAACTGACTTGAGACAAGGCAGTAATTGCATGGTCTCCATGGTTAAAAAAAAGTATAACAGACTTTTATAGGAGGTGGATTTGAACCAGATAACGTGCAAGGAGAATTCTTGGGTCTGCTTTGTGGCCTTCAGTATATTCTCTCCTTCACGCCAAGGGCAAATATTAGAGTCTGTTGACCTTTCAACTCCAAGGATAGAAGGTAAAAAAGATAAACTTTAAGCCTGATGGCTTATTGCATCTTAACAGCAAAAAGGATGAGAGAGACAGGGGTTGCCAGAGCTTTCTTATATACTGTTTTTGCAGATAAGATATCTTAGTGCAGTTCTAGGAGAAAGTAGGATATAAAAAAATGATGTGTGTCCAAAAAATAAAATCCCCATTTGGGGTTATCTGTTGTTTTTCAAGGCTTTCACGCAAGCACCATGGTTCTGAGAAATAGATGTGCCTGTCTGACCCAGGTAGTAGACACACATCTCCTACCTGTAGAGGGAACATTGTCAGGTAAACGTTTAATAGCATGTCAGAGGTGAAGAAAACAGTCAGATAATGAGCACCAGGCTGAAAAGACACAGGACTCAAGTCCTATTTTAATGCCTGGTATTTTCTTGAAGGCAGCTATTTGCATATTATTTATTTTTAATCTTATAGCTGACAGATTGATTCATAATTAAAACTGTGTCATATGTTTGCCCACCAACTCCCCTCCAAAACAGACTTAGGTAGGGTTTTAGGTGCCAGATTGAATCAAATCCTTTTTTTAAATCTCTTCAAAATATAGAAACGGTCAGAGCTTGGAAATCTTACTGTTCATGAGCTTTTTAAAAGCTGCTAACTGGGAGCTTCTATCAATGGAGTTATTATATAGGAGTTCCCAACAGTAACGAAGATGACATTTCCTAGCGGAGACGATCTTGGATGGCGCCCACAAGAAAGGAACATCTGTCATGCTCTCTGAAGTGTCTTGAAAGCAGCCTTTGAACTTGCAAAAGTATAGCTGAGATTGACTACTGCTGCCAAATGTTGTTCCAAAGGGGTGGTTTTCAAACTTTGTTAAGGAGCATAACCCTTTTCTAAACAAAGGATTTGCTTTTATTTTTTGAACCCAATATAATAAAGTAGCAATAGTAACCAACACTGTTGGGCACTTTCTATGGATCAGGCCTTATGCAAGCACTTTGATGCATCACCTCATTTATGTCTTGCAGGAATCCCATGGGGTAGGTATTATTACCAAATTTCTAATTCTATGATTCAGTGTTTCCTAGGTTTTACTGTTTCTGAAAGTTGAATGTATATTGGAAGTAAGCAGCTGTCTCTCTTCCCTCACCCAACCACCAAAAAGCAGTTATTAAGTAAATTACGTGTCTTATAATCAATGATATTGGAATCAAGAACAATGTCATCTCCATTTTACAGATAAAGAAACAGAGGTTTGGGAGGGCGACGGCACACAGGCTACCAACAGGCCGACTTAGAACCTGAGCCTGGTCTGCCGGGCGCCAGAGAGCACAGTCCGGCCCAGGAAGCCACCCCGCTGCACTAGCCGAAGAGTGGGTGGGGCTCCTCCTCCCACTCATCTGCCAGGGCTGAGTAAAGGGATGATCGGAACTCACTGTTCCAAAGCGAATTTGAGGAATAAAGAGTTTGAAACTTACATAAGTTGAGAAAGTAACCAAATTAATTCCACATATTGCCATATTCTATTAAAAACTAAATTTCCAATTTTAAAAACGTGGGGGAGAGTGGATGACAAAGGAGCACGACAAGACTCTCGAGGGTGACGGGTAGGCTCACGGTTTTGACTGTTGTGCTGGTTCCACCGGTGTGCACGCATCTCAGAACTCGTCAGGGTATGGTGCTACAATTACATCTCAATACAACTATAACAAAGATTTTTTTTAAAAAAAGTCCTTATGCCTAAAGACTAAAAAAGGAGAAAAGAAATCTCCAGAAGAAGGATTACTGATATACACATTTCAAATACATCCAAGTTTATTATAGGAAAATAGAGTAATCTAAAAATATCACCACCATAAAAAGATCTATATGTAATTCAGCGATCATTTATGAGCATGTATATAATATAAGCAAATAACTCTTGTATAAAATAAGAAACCAAGACAAAAAGAAACTAAAAAAGTAGGGCAAGAGAGTACAGGAACAGAATGCCTCAACTCTGTGAGGAAGGGAGGGAGGATGGAGGAAATCGACGGGCATTTCTAAGGTGGGCCCACCCTGATTCAGCCATCAGCATCAGGAAATACGGACAAAAAATCCATCTGCCGGCTGCACTGGAGTCAAACCAGAGGGACAGCTCACGACCCAGCTATTCCACTCTTGGGTATCTGCTCATCAGAAATAGTGCTTACAGCCACCGAAGGACCTGCACAAGAATGCTTCCCCACAGCTTTGTTGATAGCAAAAACAATTCATACACTGGAAACGCCACACCGTAATGGAAAAAACAAACAAACAAATTTTTGACAGATACGACATGAATGAATCACACAGACAATTTAAGTCAAAAAAAGCTAAATCCAAAAGAACTTCATTTAAACGAAGTTCAAGAACAGGCAAACCTGATCTATGGAATCAGAGGGCAGAGCAGTGGTTACCCTTTTGGCAAAGGATGCTGATGAGACCATGAGGGAGCCCTCTGGGGACTGGAGATGCTCTGTATCTTAATCTATGTTGTGGCCACACAGCTGTCTATGCTGTAAACACTGCACTGTGCTGTACACCTAAGGCCGGTGTATTGTATGAGGTCTGTCCAGAAAAAGTCCAGCCATTGTTAATGCTTGTATAACTGCCTTTACTGCCTGGACAATCTCTGCCTTGGGCTAGCCTGGGAACTGTCCACATTGGGGGAGGATGGGGAGCTGCTTTGGGACTTTTGTTGCAGCTACTGAAATCTATAAGTGGTTGTGCAGTGAAAATTATTTGGGTCATTCCAATTATCCTTCCTCCAGCATGAAGAATGGTTTTAAATGTTTAAAACTGGCAGAAACCCAAGAAACTGAAGTTCTGGGGCTCAGAAATGCCAAATTGAGAGCATTAACTGCTTCTAGCTAAAAGTTTGCATCAAAAATCAGTCTTGATATCACAAAGAGATATCCCCTTTTCCTTCTTGGTTTGAATTATATGCTATTTTAATCATCTTTGGTTAATACTCACAGTACAGCTGTTACGAAGGGCATCAAATTTGCGCTGGATTTCATCTCTATGTGCCTAAAAGGTAAGAAGTTGATTATAAATTTTCCACAGGGAGGAATACAATTGTACAAGCTTCGGGTCAAATAGAAAGAACAGTATTTGCATAGAAAGCCATAGCATCTGTTTTTCAAAGAATTAACTGATGAACTCATTCCCAACATCTGAAACATAAGTTACAGAAACACGTACATGACGCTGCATTAATACCAAATTAACTATCTTTTTAAATTTAATCTTTCAATTACAGTTGACATACAACAAGGAACTCCTTGGACCACACATGTCTACCCTTTACAAATATATTTGAACATTCATACTGATGCTCGGGGATGAGTGGAAGAAAAAAAACATAATAAAAATGAAATTTTTACTCTCCTTCATTTGTCTTGTTCCTCAACCTTAACCTTTCCCTCTTCCCTCTAAGTAAGCTTCCCCCACCAGGCCTACTCCCAAGACACACACACACACACACACACACACACACACACGTAAACATAGGACAATAGCCAGGACAAAGTAGGAACTTCTGTTTTGTTTTGATCAAAAGCTGCTGCGATTCAGAAGCCCCACAGTGATCTTGAAATATCGAGGCAGCAGTGCTTCATTCAGCTGACACGGACTTTTCGAGTGCGTGCTACCTGCGAGACACTGTGGCAGTAAAGCACGTAGGGCTCACACCTTCGTTCTGATGAGGAGCTAGAACATAGATAAGTGCATGACTACAAACTGTGACAAATGCTGTAAAGGGAACAGAAAAAGGGAATAAGGTGGTTAGAAAAGAACTTAGATAGGGCGGTAAAAGAGGATTCTCTGAAGAGGTGACAATTATACTGAAACCTGCATGACAGTGAGGAGCCAGCCATGCAAAGAACAGAAAAGGGCAGCAGGAACAGCATGTGCAAAAACCCCGAGGCAAGAAGGGGTTGGTGCATCCGATGAACAAAAAAAAAACAAATCTGAGTGACTACAGCAGAATTTTTTCAACTTTAAGCTGTGACCCAATGGCGAGCATGACAAGTGGGATTTATTTGGTTTGTTTTATCCAATGAAACGGAGTAAAAGGACAGAATAAAAAAACATCAGGATGCACCTTTTCTACACCAGGAAACACTGTTGTTGGGTATTTGAGACATCATAATTCATCACGTTTAAGTTGCTATCAGCTGTAAGACTATCACAATTTTATGTAATATTAAGAAAGAAAAAGTGCTATCAATTAAACCATGATAGGTTTATGCCTATATGACTATATAATCATAGACTATGATTACAAGATGCATCCTCATTTCAGATACCTTAAAATCCATGAAATACACTATATATGCTCCCGTGTATTAAAATGCAAGGTAAAATGTATTCTTCTGTAGGCTGTGGCCAAACGATTTTGGAAAACCACCAGGCTAAAGCACAGCAAGAGAAGGAAACCATGGCTGAAGATGATGGTAGGAGGCAGGTGGGGACCAAGAATTTTGAAGGCCCAGAAAAGGGTTTGGATTACATTCAAAATGCAATTAATCAGAAGCCAGTGGTGTTTTAAGAAGCAGACTTACATGATATGACTGCCATTGTGTGGATGCAGTAAGAAGAACAGGTCAAAATAAGACAGAGAGAGAAAAGAGCAGGGAAACCACTGTCATTCAGCGAAAAGAGGATGGTGCCAAAAGACAAAGGGACGTGCATGGAACTGAGATCTCTTTTGGAAACACGTGTAGTAGGACCTGCTGATGAGCATGGGGGCCAAGGGGAAGGAGAAGGTCACATTCTAACAGCTTTTTGGTTTGAGAGACAGTGTGGATTATGGCACCATGTACTTAGCTCTGAAGGCCCAAAGAAGAATCCAGCTTGGGGCAGAGGCAAAAGTGGTCCTTCTCTTTAAAACAAAAGAAAAAAAAAATCAGTCTACATCAGAAGGTCTACAGGACACTAAGTCAAACAGTTTAGAGCTGTGATATACTCTCTAATATGTTTATTTTGCCATAAATTAATATTATAACTTTATGACAGCACATTAGACATTGCAGAAAAATAATTATGAGCTTGAAGACACAGTAATAAACTGCAAAATGAAACAGGCAAAGGAAAAGACAATAACATGAACAGAGCATTAATGAGCTGTGGGACAACTTCATGCAGTCTAACATACAGGGTAGGGAAAAAGTAGGTTTACAGTTGTTCCTATGGAAAATACTACAATAATTAATAATACAGTAATAAACTCTGTTCGCATACTCACAACTGTAAACCTCCTTTTGCCCCACCCTGTACATGTAAATCCCTGAAGGACTGTAGGGATGAGACAGAGAAAGTATTTGAAAAAATAATAGCCAAAGATTTTCCAGAGTTGATGAAAACCATAAACTCACAACTGCAAAAAGTTCAGTAAACCCAAGCACAAGAAACATGATGAAACTTAAGCTAAATCAAAATGTTTAAAACCAGTAACAAAGAGAGAATCTTAAAACCAGCCAGAGAAAAAGACAAGTTACATATATAGAAACAAAGAGAAGAAAGATAGATTTCTAACCAAGGGGTGTAGGGTAAGGGCAGGAAGCAAGCTAGAAGACAGTGGAGCAACGTTTTGAGAAGTACAGGAATGGAAAAACAAAAACAAAACTCTGTCAACCTAGAGTTCTATACCCAGCAAAACTATCTTTCAAAATTTAAGATGAGCCCTAGTTGGTGTCGCTTAGTGGACTGAGCACCATCCTGCGAAACAAGAGGTCGCTGGTTCAATTCTGGGTCAGAGCTCATGCCTGGGTTGCAGGCCAGGTCCCTGGCTAGAGACGTGCAAGAGGCAACTGACTGATATATCTCTCGCACATGATGTTTCTCCCTCTTTCTCTCTCTCTCCCTCCCGTCCCCTCTCTCTAAAAATAAATAAAATCTTAAAAACATTAAGGTGAAATAAACACTTTTTTAGACATACAAAAGGTGTGGGAATTTGCCACCTTCACACCTGTACTATAAGAAGTGTTAAAGGAAGTCCACAAGCAGAAGGAAAATGACAACCAGAAACTTAAATCTATACAAAGTAATGAAGAACAGTAGAAAATAATGGTAAAACAAAACAAAAAGAGACAGCTGTATAGACAGACTCACAAACAGATTCATAAGTTGAGTTATCACTTAGAATCAATTTCCAAAAATGTAGCCAATATTTTTATGGACTAATTTAATAGATTATAATTTTTCCCCAATATCGATGTGCTTTTTACCCAGCAACTATACAAGTGATTTATTCATTGAATGGGGTAGGACTATAACTTATCCAAAGTAGGACCGTGGCTGTCTACACTGATGCAGAAACCTCATCTGTGAGCAAGCAGCAGCTTGGCCCCAAAGACCATCCAGCTCCTTTGAGTGCATTTCATGATCGTCAAGGACAAAAGGCAAGGGTTCTTCCTAAAAGAAGAATAAGGCCCATAAATTAACAAACTCTACAGCAGGAGTGAGCAAATTTTTTCTTTCAAGGACTAGATAGTAAATATTTTGGGGCTCACGGGCCATTCAGTCTCTGTCACAACTACTCATCTTTGTCCCCACAGCATAAGAGCAACCATACTCAGTATGTAAGAGCATGGGCATGACTGTGTACCAATAAAACTTTATTGACAGAAAACAGGAGGCAGACTGAATTTGGCCCACTGGTAAAGCTTGCCAATATCTGCTCTAAATGATTATTTAATGTGAAATCCCTCAGAGACAGTAACAAGAAGGTGAGGGCAGAGTTAATTCCTTCAAAGCCTAAGCAATGATCATAAAAAAGCTCCCTGGCCTAGACTTAGAAATAGACAACCTATTCATCTTATTTTTTTAAAGATTTTATTTATGTATTTATTTTCAGAGACAGGGGAAGGGAAGGGGAAAGAGAGGGAAAGAAACATCAATGTGTGGTTGCCTCTCGTGTGCCCCCTACTGAGGACCTGCCCCACAACTCAGGTATGTGCCCTGACTGGGAACAGAATCGGCAACCCTATGGTTCGCAGGCCAGCACTCAATCCACTGAGCCACACCAGCCGAGGCTCCACCTTCTTAATAGCAAAATTTCCAAATAACACTGCACCATTAAAAGCTTGTTTAACTGCCCCCACTGTAGTCTGAAATTTCAATCACTAATACTGTTACATTTTCTTTAAAATTTACCATCACTGAGGCCTTTGGATCATTCTGACACATCTAATGGCAATCCTGTTTGAGGGTATAATATAATGAATTACCATCGTTATGGCTTTTGATTTACTACTGACTATGAAATATAAACACAAAATGTAGAACCAATCCTGTTGTGACTGCTAGAAATACTATAAGAATTTAACAATTATTGAACTGATCTGAGTAAAAAATAAATGTCAAGCAAGAAACGTATGTTTTCTTTGAAACGAGTTGTAAACCAAATACTCAAAAAAGCAAAAGGTCACACAGTAGTATATATAAGGATAGTAAAATACATAAGACAACTTTGGACTCTCTTAATGAAATAACTGAGACATGAGGTGCTACAGGGACTAGTTATTCTTAAAAATTATTGAAGACCCCTAAGAACTTTTGTTTATGTGGGTTACATCGATCTGTATTCACCATATTAGAAATTAAAAGAGCTTTTTTTCAAATATTTGTATTTTATTTCCTTTAAAATAACAATAGCGTTGCTTTTGTACCATCAGTGTGTTAACCCAATCAAAAATGCCACATGGCATCTTAGTCTTACTGTGAAAATAACCTGAACTGGGGGCCCATCAGGGATCCACAGACCCCACTCTGAGAGCAACTGAACTCGGGGTCCGGATCGCAATGAAGGAGAACACACAGGCTGCAGCCTGAGGAGCAGAGAGGCAGTCCCTCTGGGGAGTACTTCGTCTTCTTCAATTTTAAGGAAAGTTCCAAGAGGAACAAGGGAAAGAGAACTACAATGCAGCCCTGATGAGAGAAAATACCCGCAGAGCTGAGGACAGGAACCAGCGTTCAGGTGTCTGACCACCTGCTGGGGCCACGGTCAGGGTTCCAGAACACTCAGGCTTCCACAGGTCCACCTTTTCCCTGTTGAAGGCAGGCACCAAGCCAGACTGTCACCTTCCAGGCCCCAATTTCATGTCCTGGCTATCACACTGATGGCTTACTAATTAAAGACAGGGTTTAATATTTATGTAAAAAAAAATACGAGAGAGAGAGGGGGCACTCATTGACGATTTTAACAAATCACAGAGGATGACTCTGGGATCACATCATCACGTGATGCTGAGAGGATTCCTTTCATTAGTGTCTCTGGCGTTAGACTCTGGGTTATTCTGCAGTGGTCATTTAACCAAATCAATAAAAGAACACGAGGGAAGGGACACGAAGTGTGTCCGTGGGGCCTTGCTGGTGTACACAGGGCTCACACCACACCTCGACCCTATGGCACCATTCAGAGCGATGCTTACACCATGTCACACATCTGTGTGCTCTGAAGTGTGCGGGCTCAAATTCTCTTCCTTCCAGGAAGGGTTACATGGAGTCTTACATTTCAAGCCCAGGCAGAAAATTCTCTCTTCTACCAATAGGCATGGAAGCATCTTGAAAATGTGGATTGTTATTCAGATTTGACTCTGCTGTTGGTCTCCACCAGGATTTAATCTCAGCCAGTGAATTTCGATGCAAATGCAATTGACAGGATGGGTAAAGTGAGCGTAGAGAAAAAGAAAGCAGAAGACCAACAATGTCTTCCCAGCGCCCCCCGCCAAGCTCCTTCAATGCAGATCTTCAACTTAACTGCACTCCATCTAATGTGGTCCGGAGGCAGAGGCCAGATGGTACGACTACTCTTCCCCAGGCTGGGAGACAGCGGCCTCTCAGAGATGAGCAATACTAGACCACTTGACTGTTCCCTTTTATTGATAAAACAGCCTGCTGTTAAGCTCACAAGCCTCCTGGGAGATAATTTTAGATTTAATTTGATTGATGCTTACACTGGGTCTGACCTTGGGCCTCGAACAATGAGAGCGAGCGAGCACTGCATTTGTGACCATTTCCTCTTTCTCTGGGAAAATACATTCTCCAGCACAAATTCAACAAGGCCATTCAGGCCACAGCCACGACCTGCAGCCAGCTTTACAGAACACAACCAAAAGGAGGAGAGAGGAAAAACCCACTGCCTCAGAACTGAGCGGAAGCATACTGACACGGGGTTGGGACCCCCGCAAGGTGGGCTTGCAAACAGCTGTCTGACCGAAGGCAGTCTTCTGCCATCATTTTGAAGAAGCCGGGTTTCCCGTGGCATCTTCATCTGAGACTCTGGCTGAGCCCTAGTTTCTAGAACTACGGAGGCTGTTTCTTTCTTTTTTCCTAAGAAGACGCTCTGAGGCGGTGATCTCATCTACATTAAGTCGTGACTTGCTGCTGTGCTAGGCTCCCAGCAGCCATTAGACACAGCACAGTCCAACCAGCAGCAAGACAGGGTTTAAAGACTAATTTCCCCACAGATAAACAGCAGTGACACATGCTCTATTTTCTACCCTCCTCCTTCCAAACGGAAGGAGGAGATGCAGGGCCACCATCCTCCCTCCCAATTCCAGCAGAGCAGTGAGACGAATGAGTCTTTCTCCATCAGTGTAAAAGGGTCAGAGGAATTACATGCCAGTCCCCCGGGGAGAAAAGGCTAAACACACAGCCCTAGGCACACAGTGAGGACTCATTAAGTAAGGATTAAATTACTGTTGTCCCCTCCCTCTTTCAAAGGTTGGGTGTTCACACAGGGGCAAAATATTAACACAATGCATTAAATATAATACTGGTGAGATTTCTAGGTATCTCTTTTAGCAACTGAGAAACGCTATCTGGCCGCCTTCCCCCCGCCCACCCAGCCCCAGAGAGCGCACGAGCCTTGTCTGCATTCAATCTTAAATATTCATTCCATTCTTACCTCCGTTTTTATGGTCTCGCTTTCTCTTTGCCTTTTCTTCTTATTTATCCTGTCACACAGTTTTGTATCTTTCTAAACTGCTTTCAATATATTTTGAAACAAGGCAAAGTATAGAGAGGTATTTGACTACTTTTTCCAAACCAAAAAATGCGGCATCAACAAGTGTTTAAAAAGTGTTCTCATAAAGACAATGGAAATTCATATCGCAGTCAGTATCTGAACTTGGTGTTAAGTCCTGGAAAACCTAGGAATCACAAGCAGCTTCTACAAAGGAGTTACGATGTGCCCCCGGAATCCCAGAAGTCCCTGTGTCCCGGACTGGTCCATAAGGACCCTGGCACTGTCCAATCACGAACTGAGTTCAGACAATGGGCTCATGAAACTCAACATAGGGAGATTGCTTCTAAGAATCAAACTACTGTATTTTTGGACTATAAGATGCACTCCCCCCGCCCCCCCAATTTGGGAGGAAAATGCAGTGGCAACCCCGCCCCACCACCCCCACCCCACAGCGAGCCAGGTAAGCTACATTCAGACTATAAGACATACCCCCTTCCCCCCCAAATTTGGGTGGGAGTATGTCTTATAGTCCGAAAAATACAGGTAGTTTAAAGTATATACCAAATCATACCAATGCATACATAAGACATAAAGCAGAACCTACAACTTAAAAAAAGTAAAATAAAGTTAACACAAAACAATATAGGAATATGGTAGAAAGACTACTGTAAAGCATAAGACTTTTTAAAATAATTATTGAAAATCAAAGTAGAAGATCCAAACAAACAGACTTTGGCTAAAACTATATTGAATGTCAACTGTAATTGAAAAACATAAAAAATATATATAATGATGATTATTTTAAAAAGAGGGAAGATACATAAAGGAAGACCTTTTCGAAATGCTAAGGAAAGCTCAGATATTACCAACTGAGCAAGAATACTAATTCCAATGAGGGAGAAGCCAGTGTAAGCCAATTTTCTGCCCACTCAACCTCTCTACAGATTGTTTTCTGTCTCTCAAAATTGCTACAAGTGAGCAGACATCCCAGGACCATGCTCACCCAGCTGAGGCCTTCAGCGACCCGAAGGGCCACTCCCCGGGCCTACCGTGAGCGCCTGGATTTCTTCCTCGGCCTCTGCCGTCGTCTCCTCCAGCTCCGTCTTGGCCTGGCGGAGCTGGCTCTCCAGGGCCGCGCGGGCAGCCTGCAGGGCTGTGAGCTGGGCCTCCCGCTCCTGCAGAGACAGCTGCAGCTCTGTGAGCTGGCGCTTCAGCTCCAGCTTCTGCTCCTCGTGCTCGAGACTGACCTAAGGCAGAGAGAGACGTCCGGTCGGCCTTAGCTGCAAAGGAAGCCAGGACGGGACCTGCTGTTCGATGTGTATTTTAAACTTAGTCATGGAATCAAATTCTTTAGCCATCAACTGAGGGAGAAGATTCAATTAAATAGGTCTGATTTCTATGGGTCTCGAAAATCAACAGGAGTAAGAAAATGCGGGAGGCTGTATATACAAATCATCCCTTACTTACAAATATTCAAATGCTTGGGAAGGTTTCAAAAGAAAAAACACACAACAAACTCCAGCGGACATTATAACAAGTACTCTTATTAGAAACACATTTAAAAGCAAGTGGATATAAATAACATATTAGTAACAGGAACCCCTTAATCATTAGAATACAAATGGAATTAGAACAACAGACTGAATTTGTGTATTTTAAATATTCTTGCTCTGATTTGTTCCCATTAGGTAACCAGTATTAATGTCACATTATGAACTAAACATTCTTCCTTCCATCTGCCCATCTATCCCTCTACCTACTCAATGTTTCATTCATTGATATAAGAGAAATTTACTTAGTAACTTCTGTGTAAAAAGGAATATGGAGATAAAAGAAAGCATCTGCCCTTCCAGTTTAGAAGAAAAATGAAAACCAACCACTATCATATATTGTGGTCAAGTGCAAGGGTCAGGACATGCAGTGATGTAATGGGAACACAGCAGAGGGGTAGAAGGAAATAACTCTGCATCTGTGTATTGAAGAATACAGAAAGCCAAACGAGCAGCTCAAGAAAGAAAGAAAATTCCAAGCAGGGACGCAGGACACCCAAAGGCACGGCACGGAGAGGGAGCACACCTGCTGGCCGAACTAGCACTTGCGAGGCCGCCCTAGGGACCAGGATGAGGCCTGTGCCGGACACTGAGCACCAACAAACACGGGACGCCTGCCGCCCTCAGGGAGCGCACTGTCCCGCACGGACCGCCAAGAGGCGCACGAAGTGACGAGCTAAACACAGAAGGCTGTGGGGACACAAAAGAGACATCAGATGAGGCTCCACAGGTCAGGAGAAGGCTCCCCAGAAAAGGTGACATCAGAGTCCCGAAGGCCATCGGGGTGAGGAGAAGAAAGGCATACAAAAGATTTAGCCTTGGGGACCAGCAGAACCTAGTGGTTAGCTCCAGGTGGGACAGGAAACCAAGGACGGAGGGGAGTCGAAGATGAAATCTGTGCTTCTGGGCAGGTGACTTACAGAGCGAGGCCTTTGGTTAGGACAAGGGACATGAGAGGAAGAGCCAGCCGGGAGGACAAAGAGAAGAAATTCAGTCTCGATGCGCTGAGCTGGAGCAACGAGGGAGACATCCAAGTGGAGGTGTCTGATGCCTGCTGGGACGATGGGCCAGAAACTGGAGAAAGGTCTGGCTTGGTAAGCCAGTGGCCCCTGAAGCCAAGGCTGCGATCTCTCTCTAGTGAGGATGAGAATGATGATGATGGTGGTGGCAATGACAACGGTGAGACAGCAGCAAATGTACTCACAACAAACCAGGCACTGCTTTAAGTCCTTTCATGTCATAACAACCCAGTGAAGGAGGTACTATTATTACCCCCTTTACGTATTAGCAAACTGTGGAACAAACACATCAAATGACTGAGCAAATGTCACATAGCTAAAAAAAAGGGCAGGACTGGTTTCGAACCCAGGAAGTCTGGCTCTACTACTTACTGTTCACCTTATTAAAAGGCCAGCAGTAAGAGCAGGCTGCAACTCTGCTAGCAGGCCTGGAAATCCCGACACCACCTGGCAAAACCATGAGAGGCGGTGACAGCGAGGCAAGCAGAGGCGGGGGAGCAGGATGCTGCACACTGACAGGAGAACCCAGGAGCCCAGGACGGTCCGAACACTACACATTTTGCTAGAGAACAGTTAACACTGCACACATGGGGTTGGGGGGAGCCCAGGGCCCTATAAGGTGAAGGAAACCCGAGGTTGAGGCCTCGGCCCCCATCTCAATAGCAGCAGGCAGCAAAGAGAAGGGGGACCTGCTCTCCTACCATCCTTGGGGGACTAGATGTGCTAACTTAAGAACAAAGCTACTTGCTACCGCCAGGGCACTCTGATTGCCCAGATGAGCTACACAGCTGCGGGGCAGGGAAGGCCAGAGAAAGATACGTGGGAAAGAAAGGCAGGACAGCCAGCCAGTGTTCCCACACTCAGAAAAATCTATCTGCGCTATTTACACTCACACGCTTAAGGCTGACACATGGGGAAATGTACAACTCACTGAAGGGTAAAACTACAGCCCGGATGATCAAAGTTAAACCATCACCTAATGCTTTTGGATGATCCAGAACAATGGTTCTCAGACTTCAGAAGTGTAAGCATTTCCTGGGACATTTGTTAAAAATGCAAAACTTTACTCTCTGCTTCCTCACCTCTATTCCCTTAAAATGGGCAGAGGGAGAAAGACACTCAGGAATCTGCATTTCAATCAACACACCAGGTGACTCCAACGGAGGGGTCCACACCTTGAGAACTCCATTCGTCTGGACGGTGGGACTCACTTTAATGCTCCAGCACAAACTAAGGTGCACCTAACGGGAGGGCTCCCCAAGGTGCAGTCGTCAGGCCTCTGCCGGCTCTGCAGTCTTTTCTTCAAGAGCGAGCGTCCAGTCTGAAGAGTTCCACCGCAGATATCTGAGCACAGAGTCTCCGCTCCCGGACAGACGCCCGCACTTCCGACGCCCACTCCCCTGAACTCCAGGGCGGCCTCTGCAGAGGCCGGAGAGCCTGCCCACTAGCCTGACAGCTCCCGAGATCAGACACTGGGCCTGTGTCCTCACAACTGAATATCAGACTGTTAATTGGCACACAGCAGGCATTTAATAAGTACACAGTGAGTAAGTGCATGAATGTAACCTCATCACTTCAATCAATCTCAACATGTTTATAACCAAATACGTGGTATTTTCCTCCCAAAATCCTGGCTGTCCTTCCCAGTTTCCTTATACCTCTGAAGAGAACCACCTTCACCAAACAAGCTTCATATGTGGGTTTGTCTTTTAAAATTCCACTGGCGTTATGAGGCCTCTTGCACTGTCAATAAGCCACACTATGTAGCAACGCTTGTGTGTGGACTGGGTCACGTGACCCTTGCTGAATCAAGATCAAGGAGGAATCACTATGCCCCGACTTGAAGATGCACAAATTACGTACGTTACATGTAATCCTGTGATGGAGACACCACATTTTGCCATGTGTTCCCATGTACAGTGCGCACCTGTGTTTTTGGCCCAAACTTTCAGGAAAAAAATCTTTCATTTTAATTGTTTAATTCACTTTTTATTTATTTATATTTAAATATTTGTTTTTTGTATTATAAAGGGTATTATTTTGCATATGGATATCAGTATTGTTTTCTAGAGTTACACTTTTAACAGTTAAGCATAAATAAAAGAATTAAAAACATTTAAGTACATACGGAATTAGTACTACCCGCGTATAATGCATATCCTTATTTTTCTCTCAAAAATTTGGGAAAAAAAGTGCGCGTTGTACACAGCAGAATACGGTGCATTTTCGTGGCCACCTTACGCATGAGGAAACCGATGCAGAGAGAGAAGGCAGCCTGCTCCAGGTTACCCAACTCAGCAGAAATGGAGGTGACCGCTGGCCCAGACCCCTGTGCCCAGTGTGCCCTCCTCGCTGCACAGTGCCTCTCGTGTGAGCACGGATTTATGTCCGACGCCGAGTCCTCCAACAAGCCCTCTCGTGCAGTCGCCCCCACGCTCACCTCCCTCAGCCTTGTCTCCAGCTCCAGCAGACGATTCTTGTCAGTGTGGTCTTGGTGGCTGATTTTTTCCAGCTGCTCCTCCAGCTTCCGGTTCTGGGCCTCCAACTTCCCAGCCTGCGTCTCCAGGTAAAACTTCTGTTGCCTGAGTTCCGAAATCATCTCTTCCTGGGCCTTCCTGGTGGGGGTGGTAAGAGGAACCAAACAAAATCACAGTCTCGTCAGAGGTGAGCATGTCCCCTTGGAAGGACAGACAGAAACAGAGCGAGGGATGCGTCTCAGACAGTCAGTGCAGACAAGGGTCATTCCCAGGTTAGCTCTGGCCTGACCCGGCCTCGCGATCATTCC
The DNA here is from genome assembly GCA_004024845.1 of Tonatia bakeri. Lineage (NCBI taxonomy): Eukaryota > Metazoa > Chordata > Mammalia > Chiroptera > Phyllostomidae > Tonatia > Tonatia bakeri. Next base: position 96,606 of record PVIA01003172.1, on the reverse strand, counting down.
CATTATCTCTGTTCTGACCTGGCCTCATGTGCATGATCCCAGCATGGGGACCTAAGGCCCATTTAATCCTCATGGCTCAGAGTCCCTCGTCTACGGGATTGAGTATGGTCAAGGGGCATACAAGAGATACTAACTTTTCACTCCTTTGGTAGGCTTTTTTTATTCTTTGAGTCTGTATAGGAGGGCAGAAAGAGGCCCCTCAGAGTACAAGAATACCCTAATGACTCTTCAAGGTGAACCCTGGAGAAGAAAGGGCGATGAGGAGAAAGAATGCTATTCCTTCCACTTCTCCATGAGCATGCTCCCCTCTCCACCGGACAGCTCAGCAGGTAAGGAACCGGAATGACTCAAAGACCAAAAAGAAGTCTACCAAGTTGGTTTAAACTAAGATGGGAATGTTTTAGAAGCTCTCTGAAAATATATCTAAAGAAAAAATATATACTACGGAGACTGTAATTCTTCAGGGGGAAAGATTATGATCAAAGTGCCCCTGGAACACGGAGAGTCCTTGCTGCACCCCAAATGTCATCCCCCAGGGACTAACTTAATAACAGCAAAGTAGACAGCCCAATTGGGCACACACGAGATCACCTCTGGCTATTTACAGGAGGCGAGTCTGGGAGCAAGAACTGCAGCTTTCTAAAAGCAAACTATAAATAGACTCATTACTGAGAGCAACACACTACAATCTGACGGCAATTTGAAGTATTTAAGAAAACCCAGCTCAAAAGAGAGGACACAGTAGAATGAGACCATTTAAGATTACATAAGCGTGGGGTGAGGGGCTGAGCCAAACTACAGACGTGATTAAATCTCCTCCAGCTCCATCAGACACAGCAACAGAGTTTATGCCCCAGGAGAGAAGACCAAAGTGTAATCACGCACATAGTTAGAATTTGAATACTTACATGTTCCTCTGGGTAAAAAGGCTGCTGTTTGCTGCAAGTTTATTGGCTTCTGACAGTTCCACAATCCTCTGTTCCAGGGATCTGATCTTGGAATCCATAGCATTGATCATCTGAAACGTAGGGGGCCTTTGAAACCTCAGACAGTTCTCCCAGAATGAGAGAAACATAGGCCATGTGGGCAGGGGTAAGGGTCTCATCTGAAACGCAGGCAATCTGACCAGAGGCAACAAAGCACTCAACTAGTCTGTACCCTGAGGGTCACCATCGTGTTGCCTGAACAGATGGCACTCAGTCGTTTTACCAAAACAGAGATGACTTGTCCCCACACTAGCTGGGCAGCTTGTGTTAAGATGGGCAGAAGGATCTATTCAGGAACCTGACCTTCTGCAAATAAGCAGGCCTTGTTAAACCCCCGTGCCACACGTGTGTGACCTGAGCCTGCAGGAGCCTCCAGTTGAATCTGCAAGTTCATTCTTCTCATCGCCCGTGGAGTTATCCTGAGTGATGCCTTACCACCCGGCCACTACTGTCCCACATTCTCCACAGCAAAGCTTCCCCACCTTAAGGAATCATAAAAACTGGAAGGGGGGGATGGTTACAAAACACAACTGCCCAGGACCCTCCTTTAGAGAGGATGAGGTGAAAAGTCTCACTAGGATCTGAGATAATATGGAGATTAACAAGCACTACAGGGGAACCTTAGGAGCAGCCAGCTACTAAAACTCCTACTTACACAGATTAGAAATGAGAGAAATGGACAAGTTAAAAAGAGAAGACACAGGAGGGAGGCCAAGGGCTAGTGGACATTTTGTCAGGGGGCACTTTAAAGAACAGTGTTCTAGCCAATGACAGACTGGCTCTTAAAGAAGAGTGTAAAAGGGGAAACTGGCCATCCTGAACTACCACCTCCACTGCTTTTAGGAACAAAAAGTTGCAGGGAGAGCCACCTGTTAGCAACGAATTCCACAGGATAAAACAGAAAAAGTAACTCAGCAGCTGAAACAGACTTCTCCCAGGTGTGTGATCCCTGTCCTGGTTCACAAACACTCCTTTCAACACTGGCTTTAAGATTTCTTACACCTACCGCCTTCTGCTCGCTGAGAATTTTGCCTTTCTCGTGAGCCTCCTCTTCGTGTCTCTGCATCATATTCTCCAGGGTCTCTTTATCGGCCAGGTCCTTCTTTATCTGGTTGTCCAGCACCTGTGAGAAGCAAAAGAAGAAGTTAGTTTTCTGAGCAGCAAAGCTGAGGAGGGAAGGCTGACTGAGGGCAACTGAGAAAGTGGGGAAAGCGGGCAGGAGGGGAAAAGCAGTGGAGAGGACAAGCCCTCCGAACTCTGGGGCCAAGAGAGGGTTTGAGAATCTGATTCTCAGCTGAAATGAGGTTAAGAAGCCTTACCATGAAGTGGCAAATAACCCATGGACTTGAACTAAGACCTTATTTTAAAATCAGCAGGCAAAACTACCCAAGATATATATCCACAATGGAGGTAAACCCCAAAACAAGAGAGAAAACAAGAACTCTCTACAGATCTCATAATCTGAAGATAATACCTGGGGACAGCTTTGTTATAGCCAATACACCAGCAGTTTTCAGAATACTGCTTGCCCTAAATTTGTAGGAAATTAATCTAGATATCTCTGGGTTGTGTACGGAGAGACAGAAAGCTGAAGACCGAGGAAGTCTCTGTGACCAAGGCTGATGCTCAGAAACAGTCAGGGACCAGAGGATTTTGCCCACCAGTAAAGTAGGTGGAGAGTCAACATAAAAGAAAGAAAAAACAAATCCCTCTTTCCTGCTCTTTCCTCTGATGCAGCTGCAAAAAAAGTCACTGGAAAGAGAAACCTTTCCCAGGAGAACAGACACCAGTGTTCTCCATGCTGAGAACGCCGCTGGAAGCGCCTACTGTTCACAAGAGGAAGAAATAAAACAGCAATGGTGTTGCTATCCACCTGCTTGATCTAATGTTCCACAAGGCAGACACAGCCCCACTGGTCGCCAAAAACAAGGGAAAAAGAAAGGGAAAAGAGAAGACAACATCATAACTTGTCCAAGCCTTTGACCACAAACAACCCTGTGTCTCTCATCTGACAGAATCCACTCTGCTTTTCTGAATGACACCAGCTGCATCTGATACTGGAAAGAAAGCTGAAACAAATTGGGGTCACAGATGGGATTGAAATGTGCCTTTCCCACAATGTCTATTGTGAAGGGATCTTCATAGAGCACGGGGACATCACCCCTAAAATGAGGCAGTTGGCAGGTAGGGGGTCCACATGATAAAGAAAGGAAAGAACAGATTTCAAAGAGGGCTTTAAACTAGAACTGACTGATGGAAAAAAATAGAATAAGAGCTGGTGGAGAAGAACAAAAGGTGGAGGACAGGGTCAGGGGAGGAGGGAAGAAGCTCAACAGGATAAGTGGCCCATTCTCTTGGATGTCAGGGCACGATTCTAAAATTACGAACAAGAAAAGGACAGAATCTAGGGTATGATCATAATTATAACTAAAATGGCCTTACAGAGTCTGGAACAGGAAACACAAAGCAGAACGGTCTAAAAAGAAGGTTTCATAAAGATTTCAGGAGGAAAGACAGAAGAAAACAGATCTTCCCTAGCATTCCCTTGGGCCTGTAAGACGAAGTTCTTTCCATCTTGAAGGCACCAGAGACCACATAATATCTAGACCCAGCACGCTCTTTCCTTACAAGGTACTAAAGCAATGACGTACATTTTCAGGATGTCTCTGCTCAAAAAAAAAAAAAAAAAGACTCCAGCTTTGGCAGCAACAGAAACCAGTAAGTGGTAAGGGTGGGCTAGAAGGAACAAGTCACAGTCAAAACAGAACATGGTTTTTTGACAGGGAAGTCAATATAATCAAACAAATCTCAATGAATTTTGCAAAGGGTTATTTTCATCATGCAAAGGTGGCCATGGACTCCAGTGTACATTCTCCTAATTTTATGAAAGTTACTCTGTGCCAAAAATAAAAGTCTGGATGCCAGTAATTATTTAACCTGAAATGCCTGTTATATAAAGTTTGAAATGCACTAAAGTAGGGGGTCATGCTAAAACATTGAGGTCACTTCTGGGTTATTTACCTATATTCCTTTTAATAAAAAATAAGCAGAAGTAACACTAAGGGTAAAAGAAAGAAGGGGCCGAGGTGGGGACTGTGATGATGTCGTGTGAGCATGTGTGTGTTTGGTTCTTCAGAAAAAGGGCCAGTCAGCTCTTTGAGAATACCAACCAAATCAGTAACAGCATCATCACAACAACTGAGTCTTCTTCACTGTCTGATTTGGAAAAAGAAACAATATTTGAGATATAATGACCAACGTCTGATTCTCTAGAACATAAGAATTAAAGGCTAGGTCCAAAAGCATAATAAAAAAATGTGATACAATTTTAAAAGGAAATCAATAAGATGGCATCCATTTCTGGTCACTGAGTTTATTAATAAAAATTCAATTGAAACAATAGTTTCAATCATTAAAATAAATGTATTATTTTACATGGTGGGTTAGATTATTTAGGCCACCTCTTGTACAGAGATGAACTTGAAATGCTAGATAAAATATGTAAAACACTTTGCCCAGCGCACATACAAGTGAAAGCAGAAACCAAGAAAGCTAAAAATGGCATACACCAGCTTTTAACTTCAGGCATATGTTAAACCAAACAAACAAGACTTTCATTTTTAATAGCCTCAAAGAGTAAGAAGACAGACAAGTCAAAGTCCAAGGCCACCCCCCAAGGTGGGCACATGTTTTCATTCAATGTCTCAAAGAATTCCCGCCAAAGATTTCTCAAGGAAAATGAGCAGCTCCATGAAAAAGAACCAAGAGAGACAACAGAGCAGAAATAGACCTTCAGATACTTCCGATATCAGAATTGTCGGTCACAGATTATAAAACAACTATGCTTAATGCACTTAAAGAAATAAAAGACAAACTTAGAGATGAATGCATGAAATAGAAAAATTATTGTCTTAACCAATATAGGAAACCTGGAAAAGAACCCACTAAAAATGTCTAGAAACAAAAAATACAGTAACTGGAATTTTAAACTTAATGGGTAGGTTTAACAGCAGATTATACAGGTAAGAATTAGTAAACTGGAAAATCTATCAGAACTTACCCAGAATATAGCACTGACAGATAAAGAAATGAAAAATATAGAGGACTACCTATGCCAAGACGGAGGCATAGGTAGGTAGTCACAGTGTGCCATCTCGTGCAACCAAAGCTAAGGACAACAAAAATTGAGAAACAACCAGAACAGAGGGAAATGAACCGAATGGAAGTCTGACTACCCTACATCCAGACCGGTAAGGAGGGGCAGAGTTGGAGACCTACGGAGAGGGGTGAGAGGTCCCGGCAGGAAAGAGCGGTGGCTGGCAGACGCAGGCACGCAGGGCGCGGACGGCAGTTGGCGGACCGGTGGCAGACCCTGGGCGCAGGAGGCAAGGAGCAGACCCAGTGAGGCGCGCAAGGGGGCTGGCTGCCCACAGCCACACATTCGCGTGCAGACAAACTAAGTGAAAACAGGCAGCGACACAGACCGCGCAACCCAGGGCCCCAGCGCCGGGAAACAAAGCCGAAGAGCATCCACTGAAAACACCCGTGGGGGTTGAGGCTTGGAGATTCTCTCAGCCCCACAGGAGACTTCTCGGGGAAACCCACAGGGTCCAAGAAAGTGCACAAGCCCACCCACCCAGGAGCCAGCACCAGGGGAGCCCAGTTTGCTTGTGGGAGGCAGCAGGGGGGACTGGAGTCATAGAGAGAGGGGAGCAAGTGCCATTGTTCCCCCTCGGACCCCGCCCCTACATATAACGTCACAACCCAGCGACTGGGGTGCCCCGCCCTGGTGAACACCTAAGGCTTCGCTGCCCTTACATAAAACCTGCAACCAGGCCAAAGGAAAATAAAGAATAAAAAAGATGGCTCAAACAGAATTGAAAGCCCCAGAACCAATTTTTTAAGTGACCAAGAGATAGCCAATTTATCAGATGCACAGTTCAAAGCACTGGTGATCAGGATGCTCACGGAATTGGTTGACTTTGGTCAGAAATTAGATGAACAAATGCAGGCTACAATAAGAGAAATGAAGGAAAACACACACGGAACCAATAGTGATGGGAAGAAAACTGGGACTCAAATCAATGGAGTGGACCAGAAGGAAGAAAGGAACAACCAAACAGAAAAGAATGAAGAAATAAGAACTCAAAAAAATGAGGAGAAGCTTAGGGACCTCCAGGACATCTTTACACGTTCCAACATACGAATTATAGGGGTACCAGAAGGGGAAGAGGAAGAGCAACAAATGGAACACGTATTTGAATACGTAATGAAGGAGAACTTCCCCAATCTGGCAAGGGAAATAGATTTCCAAGAAGTCCAGGAAGCTCAGAGGGTCCCAAAGAGGTTGGACCCAAGGAGGAACACGCCGAGGCACATCAAATTACATTAGCCAAAGTAAAAATGAAGGAGAGAATCCTAAAAGCAGCAAGAGATAAGGGGACAGTTACCTACAAAGGAGTTCCAATCAGAATGTCAGCTGATTTCTCGAAAGAGACCTTGCAGGCAAGAAGGGACTGGAAAGAAGTATTCCAAGTCTTGAAAAGCAAGCACCTACATCCAAGATTGCTCTATCCAGCCAAGCTTTCATTTAGAATGGAAGGGCAGATAAAGTGCTTCTCAGACAAGGCCAAGTTAAAGGAGTTCATCATCACCAAGCCCTTATTATATGAAATGTTAAAAGGACTTATCTAAGAAAAAGAAGATTAAAAATATGAACAATAAAAAAAGACTTCAAACTCACAGTTAGTAACAACCATACCTAAAACAAAAGCAAACTAAGCAAACAACTAGAACAGGAACAGAACCACAGAAATGGAGATCACATGGAGGGTTAGCAACAGGGAAGGGGGAGGAGGAGAGAGGGGGAAAAGATATAGAGAATAAGTAGCATAGACAATAGGTAGAAAATAGATAGGGGGAGGGCAAGAATAGTATGGGAAATGTACAAGCTAAAGAACGTATGACACATGGACATGAACTAAAGGGGGGGAATGTGGGTGGGAGGGGGTGGGCAGGGTGGAGGGGAGTGAGGAGGGAAATGGGACAACTGTGTCAGCATAATCAATAAAAAAATAATTTAAAAAAAGAAATGAAAAATGTAAACAAAGGACAGACTGGAGATGATCTAACACAAGCCTAATCAAATTCAAAAAGAAAAAGGAAAAAGAAAAGGGGAAGAGACAATATTTGAGATATAATGATCAAAAAGTTTCTGGAATTGATAAAAAATAGTAATATGCTCAAAGTTCAGTATATCTTAAGCAGGATAAATAAAAATAAATCTACATCTATAGATACATGACAGTACAACTTCAAAAAAAGTAAAAACAAAGCAAACTTTAAAAACAGTCAAAGGGGAGAAAAATCAGTTACTTTCAAACATGTTAGATCGACAGCTGATTTCTTAATAGCAGTATAAAAACCAAAAGTCAATGGAATGATAACTGCCAACTTAGAATTCTATACCCAGCCAAAATATCTTTCAAGGATGAAAATGAAAGACATTTTAAAACAAACAGATCAGAGAGCTTGTCATCAGCAGAACTTCACCAAATAATGTCCTGAAGAATATATACTTTAGACTTATCAGAGGGATCACTTCATAAATTGTATAAATGTCTAATCACTATGCTATACACCTAAAACTAATATAATATTGAATATCAACTGTAATTGAAAAAAAATTTTTTAACTTTAAGCATATATTTTAAACAAACAAACCAAAAAAAGATCCTAGATCTGAATGCAGGAAGGAAACTAAAAGCCAAGAATGTGGTGAATCTGTCTAAATCTAAATTATTATGGACTGAATGAGAGTGGACCAAAAAACATTTTAAAGATAAAATTGAGTACATAATGACCAAATTTTTTTAATAATTTTTTTGAGCCTCTGTTATCCATGCCCCCACATAGATACCACCCCAAAACCTCCCACTATGGCCCGAGGATGGCGTGTACCCCAGACAGTCTTCGGTTTAGCAAGAAGTGGCCCAAAGTGCCCAGGAAGAGAGAAGCTACATGGTGCTCTAGGAGGAATGCCAGGGAAGATCAGAAAGTGTCTTTACTTTAATTTTTTCTTCATAGTGCTGCTCTTTCTGTTTCAGGTGGGCCTCTAGGTGCTGGGCTGAGATCTGGGCCTCCCGGTGCTTCTCCTCCAGCTCCTGGACACAAAAGAACAGATAGTCAGGCATGCAAAGGGGAGGACAGAGCCAGCGTACGTTAGACATTCACAGGAAACATGACTTTGGCATAGACACCACAGGCAACAGACATCTGTTCCTTCATCACTGGCCCTAAGGCTCTTGGGGGAGGAAACCGCCAAGGAGCCTTGGCCCTGAGCTTCCGAAGGCCAAGTATACACACACATGCACACACAGCTGGTGGGCGGGAATCAGAACTCTGTCAGTGAGACAAGTCAGACTAAGGCGGCTCTTCATCTCTGAATAGAAAAATAAGAGAAACAAGGCAACATCTGAAAGTTTAGTACAGTGCAAAGCCCTGACCACTATCCTGAGCCTCAGGCCACTTTCACTGCCATGATGGCCTTAAATGAGAAAAGTAATTTTAATTTGTTTTAAATTTAAAGTTAATTTATTACAATAATAAAAATATGGTTTGTATTTTCTTTATTAACAAAATGATTGCTCAAGAACCCTAGCTGAGGGAAAAAAAGCTGATATTACAATTCAAACACTGAGTTTTGAATGATTATTTTAACTGACTGATATGCAGAATATGTGAATGGAGACATTCATAAAACCTAATGTTTATATCAGTGATTTTCAACCTTTTTCATCTCAAGGCACACATAAACTAATTACTAAAATCCCGTGGCACACCAAAAAAATATATATCTTTTGTTAATCTGACAAAAAATAGGTATGATTATGATTCATTCACACCAGATGGCTATTGTTGTATTAGCTGTTATCATTTTTTTATTTGACATTCTAATGGGAAAGAGACCAGTGCTCCTTACTAAACTGTCAGGTATTACATGTTTAAAAATAATTTTTTTTTACTGTCCTAAAATTTTTATTAGGTTTTTACAAACACTACTTATATTAGTGGTAGTAACAGATAAAAATTCTTGCAGTGCATGAGTTGAAAATCACTGGTTTGTATGATATGATGCTAATGGTAACAAAGCAGAACATAAAATGCACTGATAATAATGATATAAATATGTATGCATGCATACTAAAGATTGGAAGAGAATTTGGAGCAATATAAATAGCTCAGATTTAATGTTCTCTGCATTCCTTTATTAAGCATTCTACTTTTAAACAAAATTGTAATTCATTTGAAAATTATACACATTCATTTACCAATGTTTTATAAACTGATCTATAAAAGGCAGCATTCAATTCACAAAAACACTCTTTAAATGCAGATATCATATCTGCATTTATGTCAAGTCTTATGAATCTACACCAATTAGTTAATTATTAAAATATAAAGTTATTACTCCAAAAATAAGATTAAAAAGCACAAAAAAAGGAAAAAAGTTACCACTCCAAGTTTTAATCTCTTTACACTATTATAAAATTTTTCTTTGAAGTAGAAGCAATTCTAAAAGTTTTGAAGAAAGAATAAATTATACAGGATATGTCCATAAAATGGGAAGAAAATACTTCCAAATTCACATACACATAAAAATGTTAAGTTTTTGACGTTCTGAAGTCTACAAATGTTGGCTTTGCTTTGGGGGCCACTGAAGTATTCATTTTTAAGAGTAGGTGCAGAAGATCTGTTGCAATCTAATGGATGTGATCTTGAAAATTGAATGTAAACAGGATTTTAATTAATAAAACTGCAGGGTATCCAACCCACAGCCCACAAGCCACATGCTGCCAAGGATGGCTATGAGTGCGGCCCAACACAAAATCATAAATTTACTTTAAACCTTTTTTTGTTCATCAGTTTTCATTACTCTTTGTGTACTTAATGTGTGGTCCAAGACAACTCTTCCTCTTCCAGTGTGGCCCGGAAACGCCAAAAGGTTGGACACCACGAAAGGCTTGATGTGTACTAAAGGATCCTCTGCAACGACTTGTTTTATTAAAGCAAAATACTTTGCTATAACGAGAACCCCAATTATCTGTGTTGAAAGTTCTTACCAGAATAGCAAATATTTTAAAGCAAATGACATTTTGGGATGTTTCCAAGCATCATACTTATATAATGGTATTAAAGACCACCCTTTGCCCATGTCCTAGATACTTTGCAGCCTAAGCACAGGGTTCTTGAGCAAAAGGCACCTTCCAGTAAATGAACTCACAACCACAAAGGTACTCGGGCAGATGGCAGATACATTGAAACAAAGAAATATAATTACTTTTTCCTTATGTTATAAAGAACTTGATAATCATCTTTCCTTAGTTTCAGTCCTCATAAGATAGCACAGGAATGGAAATCAGAATCTAAATCAGGTCAAAAACTCAGAGATCTGAGACTGACAGCTTTAAGACCAAATTTCTGGTCTATATATGAATGGGAGTTTACAACCTATAATCAAAGAATGCAGAGCTCTGTACTCCTACATATAAATTGCAAGTGAACCTTTGGAAAGGCAGATACTCTAGAATCTGACTCCTTGGAGGTTTGGCATTTTTTGTTGTTGTTGTCATTTTTTTAAATGTTATCTTTTCTATATGTAATGGATCAAACTCTTCAGTCTTGTTATGCAAACACTGTTGTTTGCTGCTGTATTTCCAGCTCCTGGAACATTGCCCGGCACATAGTAGAAGCTCATTAAATATTTGTTGAATGAATGAATGAACACATCACCAGTAAGCAGAGAAACACGTTGCAACCACAAGAGACTTAACCACTTCATTTGTACCAAGCAAGGGATAGTTGTGGTAGGATCTCAGTGAGATCTAATTTCACTCACGAAAAAATCCACATACTTGACAATTGCCAAGAGGAACTTTGATGACGGAACAAGAGAACAGAAAGGGTAGACCAACAGTTACATTTGCCTTTGTGTACAGATGTATATGTGAAGACTCCATGTCCAAGCAAAACAATCTAACCAATTTCTCTTTCACCAGTTTGCTCAGGAGCATCCCTATGTTTGTGAATATATACAAACATAGAAACATAAAGTCTAAAGGGTTTTGTTTTGTTGGTTTTTTTTGGTATTAAGGACAGGCCTAAAAGTTGGCTATTCTTGAGTTCATACGGTTGCTAGTGACTCATTCCCCAGAAGTGATGCAAAGAGAGAGAGAGAGAGAGATGAAATGACCCGCTCACCACCTCGCCTCCTTATGGTAGAAACAGCCAATGACTCCGGAGTCTCTTCCGGGGCGGGGGAGAAGGGAGCTATGAACAGACTCCGAGTCATCACTAAGTGGCATTAAGTTTCTGGCTTTGGGACTGAGATCCAAGGAGGGTCCTTCGAAGGTTCACCTGCCTTCCACCACGACAGGGGCAAAATTTTAAACCCACCTGCAAGTACCACCCGAGCCTTCCTTGATTAAGTTAAATTGGTCACCAGAACCAAAAACAGAATCATAATAATTACAAAGCTAAAAAAAGACCTGCTACATCTAAGGAAATTGAAAAAAATAATAACAACAACAACCACCTGTAGCAGAGAGAGTGAGTGGGTGAACACTATGACAAATACTACTCTGAGAAAAACAACTCTGTATGACTAATTTTTTCTTCTCCAAAAGCAAGAATCTGGGTTTTGGTTTTAGAAGTCTAAAGCCCTATAGCTTTTTAAATTGGCATTGCAAAGTTAATAGCCATACAAAACTGCTCACAGAAGGACATAAATGCTCCTGGAAAAAATCTATCGGAAATGACAGAGTATGCACATTCATGTTTTAAAATGTCAGGCAGTAGCAAACAGAGTAAAAAAAAAAAAAATATTTACAGATCTGTTACCAGTGCTGAAACGTCCAAAATTTGCTTGTTCATCCTGTTCTCTGATGTGGCATACGCTGAAATCACTTCTCTTATTTCGCCTACTCAATGACACCTCCCCTCTGATGGTATTCAATGCTTCTTTTTACCCATTCCCTCTGCAACCTCTAACCTGTTATCTTTTAACTTTTCGACTTCAGTTCCTGCTCACCAGAATTTTATCAGCCATCTGCTGGATCTGTTGGGATTTTGTCTGGATGTCATCCTTCAGTCTGTTTTCTCTACGCTCCATGGTCTCTAGCCTCTTTACCTTGTTCTCCAGAGAGTGGCGGCGTTCCTGCAGATCGTGAATCAATCAGAGAGTTTTAATGGGGTACCCACTACGGGTATAACGCCTGTACTCAAGGAAGGAAGGAAGAGAAGTCTCAGGCACCCGCAGCAACGGCGAAGAAAATAAGACTCTAGAATTGAAGTACTCAGTCGTGTAGGTTACAAGAGTGCATTCATTCATTCAAATATTTACCAAGCACCTACTATCTGCAAAAGTATCACACCAGGCATCACGGAAAATTGAGAGGAAGCCACATGACTCCAGCCCTTGCTAAAGATAAGGCAAACATAGATAAACGCAGCGTAGGTTAGAGGGGGAAGAGCTATAAAGCAAACAGTACAGAGTGCTGTGGAAGGTCGGAAGCAGGAAAGAGGAATTTTTACCCAACAGGTGAGGGGAAGAGTCACAGAGATGTGAGCTCCAGAGAGGGCCGGGACATGGGGAGGGCAGAAGAGGAGGGCGGAAGGCCTCTCAGACGAAGACGGACACATCAGCAGAAACACAGAGAGAGCCAAGAGCCGGCTTAGGCCCCTGCTAAGCCCGGAGCAGCTGCCGCTTAAGGTGTGCGATGGGGAGGGGCAAGAGTGAAGGTGAGGTCCGTGGGTCACATGGCTGAGAGCCTCACCTACCAGGCTCGGGGGCACCTAATACACAGAAGCCCCGGAAGGTTTGGGATGGGTCAGGGGTGCAGGGTGTTGAGTCTTCTGTCTGAGGTCCACGAGTCTTACACTGTATAAGCTAACTTGAAGGAAGGAGACTAGAAGCAGAAGGCAAAAAAAATTACTACATGTGCTCAGCTAAGAGGAAGAGGGTCTGGTCTATCAGGAGGACCACAGAAATGGCAAGCAGGGGATGAGTGGGGCAGACAGTGTGGCTGTATCTATAGGACTGAGTCCCGCACTGAACGGCAGGCAGGGTCCACGGGGAAACAGATGATGTCAAGAGTTCAAGCCTGGTGTGACTAGATGAATGACGGTGGCCTGACCGCCGGGGAAACTGAGAAGGGAACTCAGTCCGTGGGGGAAGCCCCTGAGTTCATTCTGCATCTGCTGCACTGTTCAGGCACCCAGTCCAGATGTCAGGGGGGCAGTGGAAAATACTGCCTGGAACATGAGTGAGGATGGCCCCAAAGACACACGAGCCCATAGGTTCATGCCAACACTGTGACAGGGAAAGCAGAAGGCCCAGCAACAGGGGTTTGGTTAAATGAACCATGGCACATCCATTTTGTAGATCAGCCACCAAGGAGCTGGGGGAGACGGAAAGGAGAAAAAGGGAAGTGTCACTTTTTATTCTACATCCTTCAGTTCTTAAAGTTTTTGACAATGAGAAGACACTTATGTGTTTCCTGTATAATTATATAAATGATTTCAACAACAACAACAACAAAGAATTTGAGGGAGAGAAGACACCCAGAAACATAAATCTGGGAAGTCATCAACACACAGGTAATAGCTGAAGCCTTGAAAATTAACATGTTATTAACACTGTGGGGAAAAGGCAGAGAATAACAAGGGTACAGAGGAAAGAAAAAGAAAAACTCGGGGATGGCATTACAGTCTGTCTATGTAAACATAAATAATCCTTCCCAGATCTGTGAGCAGGTCAGAGGAGAACAGAAAGGAAAACCTTTCATCAAAACATCTTTCTACCTGAAGCTGCTGTAACAAATCTTTCTTCCCCTTTGGGGAAAATGTTTCCAAGCCTCTCGAATTTCAAAGATATTTGCAGAAGGGAAAGCAGTTTGATCAGACGTAAGCAAGAGGTGGCCTTGCAGGCCCTTTGCCGTAGCACAGCCAAAGGCTGGCCACTGTCACTCCCAGGCGGCCACGCCAGGACCAGGGTCAGTCCGCCGTGGCCCGGTAGTCCCCCGCTCACCTCGGCCTCCACCAGCTTCTTTTTTATGCCCTCAGAAGAATCCTCGCGGTTCTGTAGCTTCTCCAGCTCACGCTCGGCCCGCTCCTTTGCCTGGCGGATATTCTGCAGCAGCTCAGTGGCCTCTGTGCTGGCTTTCACAGCCTACCAGGAAAGAAGGGACAGGAGATGGATGGCCAAATTTATTCAATATTCTAAATGGAAAAAGTCAGGCAACACAGTATTTATAGTATATCGATTTTTCAAAACATACAAACATTTTATTCTGTATTTTATCTGTTCTAAGGTGCGCACACTTTTTTTTTTTAACATCACTGAATTTGGAGTGCATCCTACAATAAAAATTGACAGCATTATTTTCTTTCTTGGGCTACATAAAATAACGGTATATCTAATAATCATGAGCATCTTAGATTCGATGCAATGTAGGTTGGGTGTAAACACAAGAGTCTAGAAGGATTTATCTATCCAGGTAACAATGTATTTACCCGGAGCATTAATTCCTTATTTAATTATCCTATGGATAATTTGTACTATAAGAAAACAAAATACAAAATGTAATTTAAACTATTTTTCCAATACATATCTTTCAAAGGGCATAACAACCATAGTATACATGGTAATTTGCAAACCTGTATTTTTTTTAAATAACATCTTTTTTAGTTAATTTTTATTTCGGTCTTCACTATACTGTTGCTCTTATAGCATCATAGTAAAGATCTGAGGTTAAGAGACCAACAACTTCACACTTATTTGCTTTAAATCAAAATTTTAAAAAGTAGAAACTTAAAATTTAAAAGTATAAACTGCAAGAAAATTCCAATTTCTAGACCAGCGCTGTCCACGTGAGAGCCACTAACCACATGTGGCCCTTGAGCTTCTGAATGTGGCTAGTGTGACTACGAATTATTTTTTATTTTATTTAGGTTTAATGTATTTAAAAACTGCAATAGCGTCAATGTTTTAATGTTGATACATGCTCCCATGATATATTGGATACACTGGGTTAAATAAACTGTATCTCAAATAATTCCATCCATTCTTTTTTGCTTTTTCTAGTGTGCCAAATAGCAAATTTTAAACTACATCTGTGGCCAACATTTGTGGCTTGCATCACACTTCTACTGGAGAGCACAGTTCTAGATGAAAATACACAAGTGGATAGCTGAAAGAGGGCAGTAAAGGCTTTCATTAGTGAGCTCAAGAATAGGTAAGAGGAAAAGAGATGAACAGAGAAAATGTGGCAGATACAGACGATGGAATATTGTGCAGCCTTGAAGAAGGGAATCCTGCCACGTGCCACGAAATGGATGGAACTCAAGGACACTGTGCTCAGTGAAATAAGCCAGTCACAAAAGGACAAATCCTGTGTGATTCCACTCACGTGAAGTATTTAAAGCAGTCAAAACCACAGAAACAGAAAGTTGCCAAGGGTGGAGGAACGAAAAGCGGGGTTAGTGTTTGGCAGGTACAGACTTTCAGTTTTGCAAGATGGAAAAGTTCTAGAGATCCTTCGCACAATAATGTGAATGTATTTAACAGTGCTGATGATATACTCAAAATGGTTACAATGGTAAATTTAATGTTATGTGTTTTTTACCACAATTTTTAAAAAAAGAGTAAGAAGGGATGCTGTTAAACTAAACCAGTAAACACATTGGCAAACATCCACAAGGCATGCCTCAGAACCACATCCACTCCGGACCTTTCACCGGCATTCCCAGTGTTCGGCCAGCGTGGGCTCAGCAGGATGCTGAGACCACACCCACCGCCTGCCCCCACCACGAGGCGATTCCACGGCTCCGCCCACCTCCTGTGCACAGCCACGCTGCCCACAGAGCATCAGCTGAAAGCAGCCTGGGTCAGGAACAACACGTGCTTCTCTTACAAATGTGCAAACGGGGAGCCTAGCCCCACGAAGGGAAAGAAGCGCTTCTTGGGTTCTGTCATAATATAATTAGAACTTTTACTTGAGAGTCTCACACAGCTTGGTTTTTAAAAATAAACACTGCTGACACATCTCAAAAGGAAAAGTATATTCAGAACGCTCATATTTTCAGGTAATAGCTCACTCCCCCTTCATTTCCCTCCGTGCTGGGTGACTAAATCTGTTTGTTTCATCTTTCATGCTCCAGGAGGAGGCAAGGTAAAGTATCTGGAAATGGGGGCTAGTTCCCCCGCAAAATCACCTAGGGCTTACCTTTTCCAGCTTCTCTTGGAGCTCCTGAATTTTGAGCTGCTGTTCAGCATTGATCTACAATTAAAATCCCAGGAAATAAAGCAAAAGGCAAATCGGTATTAAGATCTTGCTATTTTTACTGTAGTCCTATTTTCTTGAGGTTTCTGTGGGGTCTTTTTGTTTTGTTTTCCAGTACCTACTAACGGAGAGGAAAAACAAGTGGCCTATCAGAAAAGACTTGGAAGGTCCCAGTGCAAACCTCCACATTGGCCATTCCTCCAGAACCAGCAACACACAAATGGCAAAAAGAAAATCAAAGTTGCCCGCTGCCTTAAGACAATGAGAATTTTCACGCATGTTTTACTGAGAGTCTGGGATTACTTGTTATTGTGAGCAGGTATGACCAAAAAAAAAAAGGTATCCTTATCCCTTTTTTATCCCACTTAGAAGCATAGTTGAAGCTAAAAGTGGCCACTCAGAGGTTGGCCATCAAGATAAACCTGGAAGAAGGTTCTCTGTTCATTACAAGAGTATTCTTACCAATGATTGGCCATTGACAGTAAAAGATTATCTACCAAAAATAACAATATCAATAATGAAAAATACCTTCTCCAGTTTGGAATATTCTCCCACTTCAGGCTTCCCTTGATCCTTAGCCTGTAATTTAAAACACATGACATAATGGGAAGGTTCAAGACTATAAAAGTCAACATTAAGATGATATTACCTCCTGTATTTTCTTGGTCTCTGACCAAAATGATGATGATGATGATGATGATAAACAGGTTATCTTCCATAAATAAAGACCAGGGACTTCCCAGGGTATCCCATTACCTCCCAAATGTACACCTATTAGCTAGTATTCCCTTTGTTCTTGCTAAGACCATCCATGATTCTACCCCGAAACACCGTCCCGGCAGGCGGCCGGCTACCTTCATCAGTTTATGCTGGCATTCTGTTGCTTTCCGCTTGAACTCTTCAGCAGCAAGCCGGGACTCTCTCAGCTCTGATTCATAGAGATCACTCCGTCTTCTGGCCGAAACCAGGTCCTCTTCCAGCTGATTCATCATCAACCTCATTTCTTCCACTTGAGCCTGGTACTCCTGCAAGAGCAGACAATGGAAGACAGGTGAACTTCAGGACCCCTAAAAGAAAGGACGGGCAGTGGGGATGGACAAACGTCAGCCACCGAGGGAAGACAAACGCTGAAGAGAGACTGGCCGAGAACAGACCTAGAGAGAAGGTAAGACAGATGGGCAAACGGGAGAGGTGTGGGAGGAGGAGGAGGGAGAAAGAGTATTACATCTTTAAACTGTTTTAATGTGGAACATGTATCACTACGAAAACCACTGGGAACACATGTGCCTATAATAAGACTCTTTGAGCAAATAATACCACAAATAAGCCAGGAGCCTTACGGCATTTGCAACGCCAGAGAGCCGTAAGGGATGTTCTTCAAACAACCAGGATAAACTGCTTGTGTATAGCTTTCTTCCGAGGGTAATCGTTTATATAGATTTGTCCTTTAGAAGTCATGTGTTCCTAACATAATTAGATATGGTACTAGTTTTAAAATTAACCTTTCAGACAGCAGAAGAGGGTAATTGGAAATCTCAGTGGACAGAATCTCAGAAGGTAAAACTCATCATGTCAGTTTCTCACCATTAATTTCTCTGGGCCCAAAACTGAATGATGATGAACTTAACATTGCTCTTGAAACACAAGTCACCCTGAAATTTGGAAGAGTCAGGAAACACTGGCTCTGGTCAAAATAACTTGTGAGAAAAATTCCAAAGAAAGAATGATCTTGTTCCCTCTAACAAACCCTTTAAAGCGATCCAAACAGCCTGACCTTTTCCAAAATGCATTTCTAAAATCAAAACAGAACATTTGGATCGAGGTTTTTCAACATTGGATTTACCAGAAGAAATAAGCAATGGTTTTGAAGACTTTTGGCCAAAATATGAAAATAGTCTTTGTTAGCAGAATCAAAGCTTATACATATAAGAATTATGAATGACCATTTAAAAAAATTTTTTAATCCTCACCAGAGAACATTTTTTTTTTCATTGCTTTCTGAGATAGAAGACAGACAGAGAAACATTAATGCAAGAGGGAAGCACTGACTGGTTGCCTCCTGCATGCATCCTGACCACGAGTAACACACGCCTACACCTGGACCAAGGATCAAACCCACAACTAGGTATATGCCCTGACCGAGAATTGAACTGACGTTTTGGCCTTGAGATGATGCTCCAACCAACGAAGCTACACCAGTCGGGGCACAAATGACCATTTATGCAATACAAGATGCCTTGGGGTGGTGGAGGGCAGGGGGTGGGACATAAAATGAAAAGCACAAAAAAATTGAATCAAGACTGGCTTTGGCCCTGGCTGGTATGGCTCAGTGGATTGAGCATGGGCTGAGAACCAAGGCATCTCAGGTTCGATTCCCGGTCGGGACACATGCCTGGGTTGCAGGACATGGCCCCCAGCAACTGCACATTGATATTTCTCTCTCTCTCTTTCTCTCCCCGCCTCCCTTCCCTCTCTAAAAATAAATAAATAAAATCTTTAAAAAAAAAAAAGACTGTCTTTGACATTCACAATATACAATGAACATCTCTGAGATCCATTCTCCCAAGAAATAATTGAAGAGGTATCAGTTAAGCAAGGGTATGTTGTTGTTGTTGTTTTACTAACAGGGTACAACATAAACCTCTCGGCCTATTATAACAGGCAATTCCCCAGTGCACACTGAAGGGGTGGGGGGTGATGCCCTTATGAAAATTGGGTAGTTGTCATACAAGCACACCTCTCACGATATCACCGGTTCAGGAGAAATGGGAAAAAAGAGCCCGAGTGAAGCACGGTCTTATTTCACTGCACCCAAAAATATACCGCTATTGAAGGTCAAGCCTGGAAGTCACGGTCACCAGGTTTCTAGGTGACGTGGGGTTATATAACCGAAGGTCTTTATAATTTGCTCACAGTTATCTGAACTCCCAGAGTGGAACATGAGCCAATTATGTAAAATGATACATCCTTTTCTTGGGGTTTCTCTAGACCCCTTGGCCAGGGACACATTACGACTGTCATGGCTCTGAGCACTGAGCCTTCCTAGACTCCCTCCTCCATAAAGAAAAAATATATATTATTATTATTATTATTATTATTATTATATGCTATGACTGTGTTCATGTAAAGACAAAGACATTAATATCATCTATGAAAAGTTTCTCTGACCTAAAATCTCAACTTTTTTCTTCTAAATTAAAAAAGATATTTCAAACATTTTCTGGGCACCTAAATAAAAGCCCTGCCCATAGTCACAAACACCGCACTGTGGAGGAAGCAAAGCTGGGAGAAAATCTCGGGTGTCTTATCCTCAACTCCCTTTTCTTCCTTGAACTTACATTAGTGAGAAGGGAATGTAATTTATGTCAGTGAGAAGCAAGGGCAGGGCTGTTGCTTATGCGCCAACATCTCTCTTTCCTGAGCCGTCGGCGCCCGGGCGGAGGAAGGCAAGAATCAGGCAACATCTCCGTCAGCTTCCTGAGCTCTCGGGGCACCCGGCTTGCCACAAGCATCAGCAGGAATTCTGCCTCATCTGTTGACCTGCTGTTACTGTGCTGGACACTTTGAGGCGATCTCATAAATCCAACAGCTAACCAAGTCTCTGCTGCGGGAAAAGTCTGAGAGCGTCAGGTCTGTTTCCAAGGACAGCTGAGGGAGAGTGGTCCTGGCGCAGCACGGACTGAACCGTAGGTCAGAGCTGGGCGGAATCAGAGTGGAGAACCGTGGACGACTGCCGAGGCCTCAGGTAAGCTTCAGAATTTTGTGGGAAGGACCGAGACAACCCTGAAATACAAATGCCTCTTCTATGTTTCCCAAACTTCTGTTTCCCTTCCTGAGGAGGGTGTGAGGGACCAGCAGCTACTAGTAAAGGTACGTGAATCAAACTATCATGTGAGACCCTCAGGTGTTTGTATTTCAAACCAAGCCCAAATACTCCACAGGAGGTAGCTAAGGAGAAGCAAAATGTTGTAAAAAAAAATAGCTATATAAGAAATTAGCTTTCAAGATAAAGAATAGGAGAAAAATGCCAAATCTGACAGGAACCAACATGCTGCAAACCAATTATTTGGAGGTTGTTGAAAGCATGAAATACTTTTTCCTGGACTGCAAACATTCTGCTCTCACACAACTTACCAAAAGTCACTTTAATAAATCCTTCTTCCAGTGAGAAACAAGGGCTGAAACTGGAAGTTTTCCCCCAATGGAACTTGTAGCGATCATTAAATCTAAAACTCCACATGCAGGCCAACTGTGATATGAATCACAAAAGACATTTCTTTGAACTCAACCACCTTTCAAAATGTCCTGATAATTCTATTTCTGTGGAATTCGCGGACACCAGCTGCTCCCTCTGGTGGCCAAATACAGCTTTCATTTCCCCAGCATGTCACCAAAATCAAATTTCCAAACACATTGAAATAATGGGAGAAAAAGAATCACACCTCTTGAAACTTACAGAATGGAGAACTACATTGATAAAAGGGGCAATGAGTCAACTGTCAAAGCAGATTTTTCAAACTGTATGTGTGGCCTGTGCGATCTCTAAGCTTAT
Source organism: Tonatia bakeri (assembly GCA_004024845.1). Taxonomy (NCBI): domain Eukaryota; kingdom Metazoa; phylum Chordata; class Mammalia; order Chiroptera; family Phyllostomidae; genus Tonatia; species Tonatia bakeri. The sequence goes on along the minus strand of PVIA01003172.1, from coordinate 75,727 downwards.
TATTGTTCAGTAATCTACTCACCAGGTTGCTACGCTTCCTAAGCATATGTACTTAAAACATTTTTATCAAGCAAGAAGATATTAGGCAGTCATTTTTAAACATTAAGGTGATAGGTTATACCAACAAAATCCCCCAAACAATAATTCTTTCTTTAAAGAATAGTGAATGGATCAAATTATTTGCAGGAGTTTCTTTCATTTAGCACCGCCCAGATGGCTAAGTCTGCACTCCTCAGAGACAAAAATGTTCATTCCCATCAGTGTTTACGTGAGGTTTTCTGCAGTGAATGAGAGTTGCCTGGCAGCTGATAATTCAGTTCTTCAATTGCTCATCGCCATCTCTTCATTAAAGTCTCTATATACAGTTTTTTTTCAAAGGACAGAAAAATCCATGTTGAAAAGGAAACAATGAAGCGAAATAAAAAATGAACCTTCTTGAAAGAAAACCCTTTTTGAAAGGGGAAGGAAAAAAGTGGGCTTTTTAAAGGTCTCGATGCTCTTTTCTTAACACACAGGGGATGGCTTTCTGCACTCAGATTTGTTGTGTTAAATCTTAATCAGCCATAAATACTCACGCTCTTCTTCTAGACTCTTTCTTTACATTTTACTTACATAGTAAGTTTTACTTACTGTGAATTATCCTGGCTTCTCTCAAAAACTGAAAGTGCAACTGAAAAATTATTTTAAAAATCTTTATCATTTTTTTAATGATCTAAAGCAGAGGTTTCGCAAACTTTTCCTGTGAAAGACTATAGAGTGAGCAATTTCAGCTTCACGGGCCATATACTCTTTGCCACAACTACTCACCCCCACCAGACGAGCGTGACTAACCGCCACGGACAGGACACGAATGAGTGCACAGGGCTGTGTTCCAATAAAGGCTTTATTTATAGACACTGAAATTTGACTTCCACATACTTTTCCCATGTCATGAAATTTCATTCTTCTTTTGATTCCCCCCCAACCATTTACAAATGCAAACATCATCCTTAGCTTGTGGTTGTGGAAAACAGGCGGCGGGCTGGATCTGCCCCGTAGGCCACAGTCGGCCCACCCATGCTCCAGACCTACTCCTTTAACTGAAAAGAGTAGCCATTCTGGGGCACAGATTCCAAAGGAGTTAGAGCCAGGCACTCAAAGGTTTATAAAAAGATGGGGAAGCTGAAGTTTCCAGACGACCTACATACATCTCTCCCCGCCCCCACCCTCCTCTCTCTCCTCTCTGCCTCTCAAACACGCCTCTCCTGAAATCAGAGGTCCACGTTGCCACCCTAGTCCCAGGCAGGCAGACATACCTGCTCTTTGATTTCTTGGAGCTTCCGGCTTTGTTCTCTGATATCATGGAGAAGCTGAAGTGCTTTGTCATCCTCCTGGGACACCTCCATCCTGGCTTGCTCCAAACTTCGCTTTAAGCTCTGCGGAAAGCAAAAATTTTAATAGGGATGCCCTGTGGAGTCTGCTGTGTTTGAAAAGATTCATTAAGGGAGCTGCAAGCTGCTTCGCAGACACCAAGACGGTTTCAGATGACGGACCAAAGTTGACAACTTCCAGTTGGTTGCTGATTCCAGTTTTCATCCTGTAAAAACCCTTGGGTTCAAGAAACATCATCTCAGCCCTGTGACCTTATGATCCAGCCTGAAACTACATCAGCCTGTCTCCTACCACCATCTACGGTCCTAGCAGATACTTACTTGTATGTTTACCGCTAAAAACTAGGAAGATCCCTTAGCCACTGTGACCACCATCAGGATGGCCACAGCATCTTTTCTGCAATATCAGTTATTCAGAGACTCACAAGTTTATAACTCTCTTTCAAAGTAGCAATGACTTCATTTTCTGCCCTGTTGTCATTTAAGACTCCAAGAAATCTATTTCCATCTCTTGGCTTACGTCTCCTGGATACCTTTCATCCATAAGGTTCCCTCAATGCTTCAGTGGCACTTAAATATATATCTGAAATACATAGCTGAATAACTTCACCCACCACTGAAAGGCAGCCAAATCTGGAATGGAAACATAGCAGTTACTCTTAATTAGCCACGTCCGATAGATTTCCTCTCCCGCGTGGGGGGTAAAAAACTTGAAAAATGTGTGATTCAACTTCTTAAGACTGTTTAATTGGGCACAATCAAAAAACACCTGGATGAAAATTTAACGAGACAATGGAGAAGACAGTCCACTCTTGTGAAGGAAAGAAAAAAAAAAGCCACATGGTAAATAATGACAGAGGGTCTGGGCTTTGAAGGCTGAGTTTTCTAGTTGCTATGCCAGTTGTAGGCAATGGGAAATTGATTTCAGGCAGCTTCAAAATACACTTTCTCGTGCTCATTTGCGAGTTTGGTTCCCAAGGCTGACGGTGACACACATGGTGTAGGTACAGACCAGAGAGGTTGGGATGGGAGATGTTAGGACCCTTTGTGAATTGCTGCGAGGATGGCCACACCCATCTCCAAGCTCCGCGGCCTCCCTGGACTTTCTGGAGTCCAGTCTCATTTCCCTCTGGGACCTCTCGCCAGGCTCACACTACTCTGCAAATCACAACTCTCACTTTTGCATTCTCCTTTCTCTACTCTCTGCCATTGGCTGCGATGTGCCTCATGGAGCTGTCATGAAACAGGATGAGACACACAACAGGAAGTGCCGCCCCCAAGGGAGGGGCTTGGGGGAAGGCTCACACTGCACTCTGTGATGTAGGTGGCAAGGTCCTGCTCCAGGAGGGATCTCTGGGTCTCGGAGGCCTTCAGCTCCACCTCCTTCTGACTAAGCACAGCCTCCACCTCTGACACTCTCCGATGCAACCGGCTCATTTCCTGCTCCATCTGAAACAAACACACCGACAGGTTAAACAGGCCGGCGGAAGCTCGCTGGGGCGCTATCAATCTCAAGTGGCCTCCAAAACCACCTGGTGGTCTAGGCAGGCACTGTTTCGCCAAAGGTTAGAGTGGAAGTACCATTGTTTCTTCGCCTGGGAGCACACAGTTCTTCGTACGGATAGTCACCAGTGCTAAGTCACTCCTCTCATTCAAGTCTCAGTTCACACTTGATCACTTCTCTAACCCAGTGAGCAAGGAAGCCACAATCATCACTTTTCACCTGTTTGCTTTTTGGTTTGGTTGGGTTTTTGCAGACGTCACTTTAGTTTTACCCCAAATCCATCTTGATCCCTCCCCATCTCCTTGCAAAGATCTAGAGGACAAATCCAGGACAGGACAAGGAGATGTATTCGTCTGCACTCTTAGAAGTCCCGGGCAAGTAGTGACTTTTATGAGCTTCCAGAAAGCTGTCCCTGGGCAGGAACAGTGAGTGTTAAGAGACGTTGAGCATAATCAACACCGTGGCCGCAGTTACATAAGCAGGAGTTTTAAAAGACTAGGAAGAGAGACTTCGCATCACTCAAAGCAGATGGGATGCATCTCGGCCACAGGTGAGGACCCACGCCACCTGCCGGAAGAAGCAGACATCTGGCTGGGTCATGCTGAGGAACGGGCTGGTTTAAATCCAGGGCCTCCTCTGGTTAAGATTAAAGGATTTACAGCAACGTCAAGGCCCGAATTCATCTCCCTCTGAGCTGCCGGAGACGTGACTTCAGCGAGGGAGATAGCACCTCGCTCACTCTGTATGGATCAGGTGGCTCAGTGCCAGCAGCGGCCCCAGGTGGCTCCCTTGGCATATATTGACGGGAGGATCCTGGAGCAAGGAGAGAGGCTGGCTGCGGAAATAAATACCTTGTGACACTTGTCCTGGGAGTCTTGCAGCTCTTTGCTTTTGATGAGAAGTTTCTTTTCCATGGAGCTAGTCTTGGCAGGGGAGTCCAGGCCCGACACAACAGACCTAGATAGAAGAAAGTCAATGTCAGGGAGCAAGTGGGTTGGCCTGAAACGCTGCATTCAGAAACTACGGCATAAATGGCAGACCTTCCAGAGTTCTGTGGCCATCAGCAGAGCTTCTAATGACATCAAGACCACGAGGCAGGGAGGTGAAAGGAAGCAAGAATTCTGGAAGCATGAAGACCTGGGTGTAAGTTCAGTTGTCACTGGCCTGAGGCAATGGTTCAGACTCTCTCAGCCTCGGTTTCCATATCCATGATGTGGAATGATAATAAAAGGACGTACTACACAGGAGAGTGTGATCATTAGACATAGCTCCTGCCTACCTGGCTTCATTCACTTACTCAGCAGATATGTACGGTGTGCCTACTGTGTTCCAGAAACTGTTCCAGGCACTGGAATAGCAGTAAACAAGACATCAAGGTCCCTGCCCTCCTGGAACTGACATTCCAGAGGGCAGAAAGAATGCATCAGGCCAGGCCCTGGCCAGGCATCTCAGTTGGTGAGAGCAACATCTGAATGCACCAATGCAAAACAAGGTGAGGTGATTGTGACAGAGGAAATGGGTCAGGGGTCTGCTTGGTAATCAGGGAGTGCTTCTCTGAGGAGGTGACACTTGAGCTGGGCCTAACAGATAAGAAGATGCAGGCCATGCAAAGCTCTGGAAGGAAATAAGCTCTAGGGAGGAGGGGTAATAGATGCCAAAACCCTAAGACAGAACAGAGCTAACACAGCTACTACCCGATAAATGTTGTTAGTTACAACATTTTATTGTTTATTCTATCTCCAAGCCAGCCACTTGGTTCTGCTCCATTTTATACAAACTGCTAAAACTTATCACCATAGGCTGATAATGCCCCACCCCCAGGATGTCCACATCCTAATCTCCAGAACCTGTGAATCTGTTACCTGACGTTGCAAAAGAGACTCTGTAGATGTGATTTAGTTAAGGATTTTGAGATAAGGAAATGAATGTGCATCATCTGGTTTGATCCAACGGAATCACAAAGGGTCCTTACAAAATGAAAGCAGGAGAGGAAAGGAGACGTGACAACAGAATTAGGGTCAGAGTCAGAGAGATTTGAAGACGCTACAATGCTGGCTTTTGCGATGGAGAGCTATAAGCCAAGGAATTTAGACGGCCTGTTGAAGTTGGAAAAGGTGAGGAAACTGACTCTCTCAGAGGCTCCAGAGTACAGACCTACCTACACCTTGATTTCAGCCCAGTAAAACCCAGCTCAGACTTCGGACCTCCAAAACTCCAGGATGATAAACGTGTCCTGTTTTCAGCCACCGAAATTGTGGTAATTCGTTACAGCAGCCGGAGAAAGCCATACGCTTTCTGGTCACTGACTACATGCCTGGTTCTGTTCTAACTCCAGACATGTTTTAACTCTTTATTAACCACAATGACTCTAGGAGGCACACACAATTCATTAACCTCATTTTACAGATGAGAACATTAAGGCCCAGAGGTTAAACAACCTGCCAGCTGCTAATCAGTCTCCGCTGGTCTCACAACAGAGACCTGGGGTGAAGAGACTGACATGATGAGCCTGATACAGCCCTCGGGATAATACCACAAAAATAATGCAGTGTGACCTCATGGGAGTGGGCTAGAAGGATGCTCTCCCCACAGAAATATACACTTGTGTACATCACTCATATGCTCTGCCTCGTCCCTGAAAAGCAGTTCATCATGGGTGGAAATGGCAGTTCCCATCCAGAACAGCTTCCCGCAGTGGCTGGCTCCCTGGGCACGAACACTGGGACTGATGAAAGGCAGAGCCAGAGCAACAACCAGCAAGGGTCCCCAGACAGGGAGAGACGTGAGGCAGAGCCCGCCGCTGTCCCGTCGCCCCATCTCTGTTGCCTTGATAACGGGGTTGCGGGAGCTGGTTGTCAACAAGCATTCACATCTGAACAACACGTGAAAGGTCTTTCTGCTGACCCCAACCACTTCTCTGCCTGAAAGAGGCCAACTCCCTGCAGGAACTCAGAACACCTCTCCCTGCAGCTCCCCACCCAGGGACAAGGGCTGACGCAATAGTGCTGTTGTGCTGTGCCCCAGTGATAGCCCCCTACAAACACACTGCAGGGCAGCCAAGCAAGTGGACACCCAGAGTCAGGCTGCTCTGTTCAAACTGGACTCCACCCCTCTAGCTGTGCGACCCCTCTGATCTTCTATTTCCTCCTTCATAAAATGGGGACAGTTCTCCGCCTCCTTCAAAGAGTTCCTCTGGGGATTGAATGAGATAACCCACGGAAAGCCCTGAGCACAGTGCCTGGCACATTGTGAAGGTTCAATAAGTGCCAATCACAATTACCACTGTTATTTTTACCATCACTACCCATGCAACGTCATAAATAGCACATGCCTCACAGGCCTAAAACGGTTGCTTGAAATAGTCAAACTCAGGGGGTTGAATTCCCTCTGTGCTATTATTCACATTAAAATAAATGTTAATTATTCACAGAAATGGGCAACAGGGACGGAAATCCAGAAATAAATCCTTTGTAAAATCTAACTTTTGGCCAAAAATTGTAACCAAATTCAACACCTCTCACTGGCCTGTTTTCCCCCTTACTCTAGCATGCGTGTGCATACACACACATGTGCACACCACTTTTCCTGTTCACCTGAGACGAAGTGGGCTGTCTGGCATGACTTCGGTAAGCTCTGCTCTCTCCTTTCTCCCTGGCCGCCCTCGGGAGGCGAGCTAGAGAAGGCCCAGACCACCCGAAGAGGGGGGATGGTCCACAGACGGGCTTGCTGGCCCTTCGGTGATCAAGGGTCGCCCACGTGTCACTAAGTCACATGCACTGACATGAGTCAGAGGTGATAACACAGGCCACAGCTCTTCGTGTCCACGCACAGCGCTTGCCCCCTTTAAAAGAACGGTTACATGGGTGCGTGCTGATGGGGGGAAAGTGGCTCTGCCTCAAGCACACTGCTGTGGGTGCGAAGCTGATTGCTTATTCACTAAAAATTTTTTAAAAATTTTTCTTAAATGATTCTAGGTCACTCATTAACAGGGCCCAGAATCTCGGAGATGTGAGGCTCCACCCACTGGCACTTGAAGGAGACAAAGCGACAGGTCTCCTTGTCACCCCAGGTCCGACTCCCTCATTCTTCTCTTATTTGGATGCTTGGCAAATGTTCACTGTTTAGAAGCCCTACGTGCAGCAATTAAGAGCTCTTCAGAATAAAGGTGCCAAAGAAATCATTTTTTAAAGAAATAAAAATCAAACCCACACCTTTACAGTCGATTCACATTTGACAGAGGGGCAAGCACATACCATGAGCTAAGAGAGCCTGTTCAATAAACGGTGCTGGGGGTCGGACAGATTCTTGCAGAAAAATGAAACCCGACCACGTTCTCACACCACACACAAGCACAAATTCAAAATGGATCAGATACTTAGATGTTAGACCCGAAACCATAAAAACCCTACAAGGAAACATAGGCAGCAAAATCTCAGACATTGCTGGCAGAAATTTTTAATCAGATCTATCTCCCCAGGCAAGGGAAACAAAAGAAAAAATAAACAAATGGGACTTCACAAACTAAAAAGTTTTTGCACAGCAAAAGAAATCATCAACAAAATAAAAAGGCAACCCACAGAATGGGAAAACATATTTGCAGATACATCTAATAAGGGGTTAATACCCAAAATTTATAAAGTACTTATAAAACTCAACACCAAAAAATAAACAAACAACCCAGTTAAAATAAATGGACAAAGGACCTGAACAGACACTTCAAACAGGACACACAGATGCCGATAGACATATGAAAAGATGTTCAACATCACTAATTGTCAGAGAGATGCAAATAAAAATCACAATGAGATAACATCTCACATCTGTCAGAATGGCTGTCATCAATAAACCAACAGACAACCAGTGCTGGCGAGCATGTGGAGAACAGGGAACGCTTCTGCACTGTTGATGGGAATGCAGACCGGTGCAGCCACTGTGGAAGGCAGTATGGAGATACCTCGAAAAAAATCTGCCTTTTGACCCAGCAATCCCACTTCTGGGAATATATCCGAAGGAACCCAAATACTAACTCGAAAGAACATGAGCATGCCTATGTTCACTGTAGTGTGATTTACAGTCACCAAGATATGGAAGCAGCCCAAGTGTCCATCAGTAGATGAGTGGATAAAACAACCACAGGACATTTACACAATGGAAGTCTACTTAGCCGTAAAAAAGAAAAAACTTTTACCCTTTGCAACGGTATGGATGTACCTGGAGAACATTCTGCTAAGTAAAATAAGTCAATCAGAGAAAGACAAATACCATATGATTTCACTCACATGTGGAATCTAATGAACAAACTGAACCAACAAGGAAAATGGGGACAGACTCATAGACGGAGAACAGATGACAGCTAGTGGTGGGGTGGAAAGTTAGGGGAGGAGGGATTGAGCAAAAAAGGACTTATGGACATGGACAATAGTGTAGTGATTGCTGGGGGCAGACGGTATAAGGGGACTAAATGGTAATGGAAAATATAATAAATATTAATTGTTTTAGATTTTGTTTATTCACATCTAGAAAGAGGGGAAGGGAGGGAGAAAGAGAGGAAGAGAAACATCAATTTGTGAGAGAAACATCAACTGGTTACCTCTCGCACACCCCCAAATGGGAACCCGGCCCCATGTGCCCCGACTAGGAATTGAACCAGCAAGCAACCTTTTGGTTGGCAGGCCAACACTCAACCCACTAAGCCACACCAACCAGGGCAAAAGTATATAGATTTTAAAAAAAGAAAAGAAAAGAAAGAAAAATCACATCTAAAAAAGTTATGGTAAAAATTGTGACTAAACCTGGCTTGTAGCAACAGTCCCCTAAACAATAAATAATGAGATCAGAGCATAGAGGCTGGAGGATAGAGGAAGAAAGGTCATTGCAGCTTTCTGGAACTTTCCTGGAGAGCCTTTGAAAAATACTGATGTTGGTCAGTGAAAATACTCCATGTGAGCCCTGACCAGCATGACTCAGTTGGTCGAGCAAAGCAAAAGTTCACCGGTTCAATTCCCAGTCAGAGCACATGCCTGGGGTGCCAGCCCAGTCCCCAGTTGGGGGCGTGTGAGAGCAACTGATCACTGTTTCCATCCCTCTCTTTCTCCCTCCCCTTCTCTAAAAATAAATAAATAAAATCTTTAATTTCAAACATGTTTTATTTATTTTTAGAGAGAGGGAGGTAGAAAGAAAGGAAGACAGACAGTGGTATGCGAGAGATACATTGATCAGCTGCCTCTCACATGCCCTCAACTGAGGACCTGGCCCACAACCCAGGCATGTGCCCTGATCAGGGAATCAAACCAGCAACCTTTTGGTTCACAGACCCGCACTCAATCCACTGAGCCATACCAGCCAGGGCATAAATAAAATCTTTAAAAAAAAAAAAGGAAAAGAAAGAAAATACTCCATGTGATACTACTTTGATGGATACATGTTATTGTATAAATGTCCAAATGCATAGAATGATACAACACCAAGAGCGAATCCTAATGTAAATGATGGACTTTGGGTAACAATGTGTCAATGTAGATTCATTCATTGTAACAAATCTACTCATCTGGTGTGGGACAGGACTTTGATAGTGGGGGCAGGGTATGTGTGGGAAACCTCCAAACCTTCTCTCATTGCTGTGAACCTAAAACTTCTCTTTAAAAAATTAAGTCTTTAAAAAAAATGATGTCCAGAGCCCAACCAGACCAATCAAATCAGAAACAGACAGACTAGCAGTGGGGCTTGGGCAGCACCATTTTTATTAAGCTCCCTGGTGATTCTAACGTACACACAGGGTTAAGAACCGTAGTGCCAATTAGAAGAAAGCGTCTGTGATTTAGGTCTAGGCATTTAAAACTCAGCATGACTATCCCCAGAATTCAGTGCTAGGTGGCATTTTGGCCACCCCAACTGGTACTGGTGCTTTGGCCACTCTCCAAGTGAGAACACAATTTTTAAGTCAGTCATGGTAGGCTATGAATTTCAAGGCAATGTACATGTTTCAGACAATGATAAAAGGCTATTCCTGTGCCCCCAATTTTAATAAGTCAACTAAAATATACCATTCTCATGAATTTCTATAAAAGAAATATACTAGAGCCAGTTAACATGGCTCAACCTAATATATTTATATTCTATCTATTTTTCATTTAGATACTTATGTCAGTTCAATTACTAGCACCAATGATAAGCTCTCAATATGTATTTCTTGAACGATCAGATCCCCCAATATATATTCTGAAATATTATCACAGCTTATTTTTTTCTAAGATTTCATTAGCCATCCTTCTCGCTTTCGAAGCAACAGCAAATTATTGCTGACATTTGCATTATTGTAGAATTGACCAAGATGTAAATCATAACTTGGGGGGTTCAATACAAAGGTGACCTCAGAGCCACCAGACTAGTCACCAAATAGGGCCCTGTCCTCTACACGTAGTAACTCAGCTGGTCTACAATTACCCTGAAATGCACCATTTCACCAAGAGTGGTATTATTAAAGAGCTGATGCTATTGGTGCTTTGAGGAAAGTTTGCAAAAAAAAATGTGTAGCTGCTTGGGACTGAAAGCTACACGTAATGTGCACAGAATTACAGGGAAGAAATTATCTAACCATGAAGTTCTCTTGACCTTGGAATGGGACAGAGTCACCTACTAACTAGAGTCTTTCAAGAGTTTCCCTTTGTTCTCAAAATTCTCAAACTTCAATAAATATTTTCGTATCACTTTCTGTGAGTATGTACGTGAGATAGATAAATGATAGATAGGTAGGTAGGTAGGTAGGTAGGTAGATAGATAGATAAAAAGATGATAGATAGACACATAGACAGACAGACAGATAGATATAAAGGTATCCCATGAAAGGTACCTGTAAATAAGTGGTTCTCGAGCAGGGACAATTTTGTCACCCAGGGGACATTTAGCAATGTCTGGAGACTTTTTTTTTGACTTTCATAACTGGGGCTGGAGCACCATTGACAGCTAACGGGTCGAGGCCAGAGATGCTTCTCAACACCCTGCAATCCAAAAACAACCTCCCGCAAGAATGTCCAGCCCAAGGGTCAACGGTGCCAAGCTGAGAAACCCTGCTCTGGAAGTTACAAAACTAAGAAAGCCACAGTTCCTGTCCTCAAGGAAGTAGCAATGTGGGGGAGGGAATTAATGCCACTACCTTTATCAGCGACAACAATGCACATTTCTTGAGCATTTACTATGTGCCAGGCACTGTGCCTGCTGTTCTACGGGCTACCTCACTGCACCTGCCCAACAGACCGGTGTGGTGGGTATTGCTGTCCCACGGCACTGATGCTCAGGAACAGAGCTCACTCTGAGGCCTCCACATGTCCTACACGGTGGTGACTGGGCTGCGGGGACAGGGCAGTGTAGCTGTAGTGCAAAGTTGGGCTCTGCAACCCAACGGTTGTGGGTTCAAGTCCCAGCTTTAGTACCACTTGGCTGCATGGCCTTGCAGAAAGACAAGAAAAGTAGCGAAGAAAGAGGCTCATAAAAGCAAGGTCAAGGAGGCAAGGAAAACGAATCACTTTAGGAAGTTAACTTCTATCCGTGACTGGCTATGTCTATGTGCAGTGCTGGGAGGGCAACTCTAAGCCAGAGCCCAGGAGAGCTTGGGTACCAAAAAACATCCATAAGCCAGGTCAGTCCGCAGCCACCCCCAGAAAAAGCTCAACCCACACACAAAGAACAACTCTTCCTCCACTTCTTAGTAACTCAGGGGTGGGAACGGAATAGGAAGCAGTACAGACTGTAGAGACCCAGGCTGGTTCATGCTCCAGGCCCGATGAGATGCAGTACAATGAGGATGCTAATAAAAGAACATGCAGCCTGCCCACACATGGCTTGCCTACTCCTCCCGGCCACCTCTCGACACACAGCCAGCTATCCCCGGAGAGAGAAGGCGCTTCCAAGCAGCGGGTGCGCGCAGCCGCCCGCCCACACGCGGCAGCGCTGTCCCTGCAAGCGCGAGCACAAGTTTGGGCTTTCCTTTTTTTCTGGCTTCTATTTTCTAGAAAAATTTACTCTGAACACAACACCTCTTCCTGATACACATCTGCTTCGTAATGAGAGAGACCGGCGAGGACTGATGGAGGCAGCGGCATGTGACACGGACGGAGGGCGGGCTTGGCTGTCACTGCTGCAGCAGAGGGGCATGTCCTTCCACAACGCGGTAGATGTGGCCTAAAAACTGCTGCACATGGAGCTTCAACATTTAAGTAAAAATGATAACAGGCAGTTTTCCCCATGTCTATAAATAACCCACATAACTCCAAAAACACCCTTAATAAACTTGTACTTCATACCACAATATGAAGTATACACAATACTTCATAACAAAATACAGTCTGTACACGTGTTAAGTGCTTTCTAATCACCACAGCAATGATGGAGACCACTCTCCAGCATCAAGCCATCCACTTATTCCCTAAGAAAGAGGATCCGAAACTGCAGAGATGCCACCAAATCACAGATCACACGTGTCGCAAGTCACAGATATTCATGAGATAACCAAGAATGGATGCTGGAGGCTAAAACGTGGGAATCGAAATTAGCTCAGCTGAGGGCCCTACATTAATTGTGGCCAAGGGCACTAAAAATACATGGCGCTGCAAGATGTAACACGGTAGAAGAAATAAAAAAAACTCATCAGCATTCTGCTACAAAAATACACTGGCTTTTAAGATTGAGCATTCTGAAATTTATGAACTAACTTTATAAACCTATTTAAAATACACAGTGGTGTCCATCACGAGCACACAGAAATATCGGGAACGCCGCAGCTCTGAAGAGTGCCGGAGTCCCACTGGCTTTGGAGCATCCCCCGACACACGCGTGTGCACACACACACACACACACACAACCAGCAGTGGTCTCCAGCTGAACAAAAGCATTTGGTTTGGAATGATTAATATGTAACCCAAGAATCATTTATTAAAAATTGTGTTATTAATAAAAGCATAGCCTTTCAAGTGATCTCTAATAGTCCCCACCTCTAAGCCAGTGCCCAGCTCTGCGGATTAATTTCATTGGCGTACCTCCACCTCTGGCCTGGGTGGATGCAACAACCTAAGTTACTTCCCAAAATCTAACTCTTGTGGCCCTACTATGCACCACACAACATCAGAGGAGCCCTTTGTAAAAGGAGACCTGGATTTTCCATGTCCCTGCTCAAAATCCTGCAAAGCCTTCCTGCTCGTTGCAATTATAGATGCTCCTTGACTTGTGATGGGGTTACATCCCCATAAACCCATCATTAGGTTTACTGTATCATAAATCGAAAATGCATCTTACAGACCTAACTTACCAAACTTCATAGCTTAGCCTAGCCTCCCTTATACGTCCTCAGAACTCAATATGCAAAAAAACTGATGGCAACGCAGCGCACTGTAGGATACTGGTTGTTTGCCCCTATGACCTCACGGGTGACAGGGAGCTGCAGGTCGCTGCTGCTACCCAGCATTATGGAAGAGCATTGTACCTGAAATAGATAAAAATTCAAGATACGATTTCTACTGAGTGTATACTACTCTCACACTTTTATAAAGTTGAAAAATCCTAAGTCAAACCACCAAACCATCGTAAGTCAAGGACCCTCTGTAGAGCAAAATCCAAACCTAAAGGCCCTACCCTACCTCAGTTCAGACCACATCCCCTCTGCATCCTGAAGCTCCAGCCACCCTAACATGCTCCCTATTCCCCAGACACCCCCAGGCTAGTCCTGACCCAGAACATGGTCACTCCCCATCCAGGCTCCAATTTCTTCAAAGCCCCAACCGCCATCTGAAAATTTCTTATTTATGAGCTTACTCATCCCCTGTCTTCCCCCAACAGGATGCTAGCTTCCAGAGGACAGGAATCTCGTCTGCCTTTTTCATAATTAGTCCACTAGGCCTAGAACAATGCATTCGTTGAGTGAATGAGTGAATGAATGAGTGAATGATGCGCCAAGGACTTCTGTGCCCCAGGTGGCCTTAGTTCAAAGGTTACAGTGGGACCAAAAAAAAAAAAGAGCAATGCCCTCCTTCCATGCTGGCATGAGAAATATTTCAGGCCCTCGCACAGGACAGCAATGTCACAGTCACACACACTCTTCCATGCTCAAGCACTTGAAAGTGGGGGCGGGGGTGACATCTAGGAGGGGCACAGCACTTTCTTCTCCAGCACTGAGTTTCAGACCCCACTTAAAGTGGAACCGACCAGAGCACTGAGCATGTTTCATGGGAGGCACAGGTTTAACCAACATATCACAGACTCCCTTCGCAGTAAAATACTGAAAGGAGGAAGTAGGACACCTGTCAGGCACCCCACATGGAGTCTGTTTCTCTCAGTGGGCGGAAACCAGCAAGAGGTCTTTATAAAGTGGAAGGAGGGAAGAAAAGAGAGCTGAAAGCCCCTTTAGGCTTATCCTCACCCCTAAATAATAACAAATAATGAAACTGACATGCACGTTGCTCCACAGGCTCACACTGGAGGCTCTCCACATCCCCACAGCAACCCTAAGAGACAGGCACTGCTACAGCCCACACTTCTGCACGAGGGGCTTGTGGCCGAGAGGGGCTTGTGGCCCCACAGCCAGCAAGCGCCGAAGCTCAGATTTGAGCCCATGCCTCTCTGACGCCAAAGCCTGTGCTCTAGTTCATTGCAGAAAATAAAGAATGCTTCTATCAGCTCTACACTAAATGTTGAAAAAGTTGCCTATCCTCTGCCGCATGCAAGGTGTGTGAAACTTAAGAAGTAACCCAAGCTTCTTGATCATCACTTGCCTTATCGGTAAAACAAGGGGTTGTTATTAGGATTCCATGAGAATGCTTGTCAAGCACTCACAACAGCACCTGGTACAGAGTGAATTCTCAGTAAAGTCACCTCTTTCACCGTTGTTATTCTTAGGCTACACTGTGGGTTCTGCACAATCTAGCTAAGTCATGACTACTAGAGGCGGAACAGAACAGCGGTCCTTGCAGCAGCCGGCTATAGGTGTAAGTCTTAGATCTGTAACTACTTCTAAAACTTCAGAGAAAATAACTTAACACTGCTGAGCCTCAGTGTCCTCATCTATAAAATGGGGATAATGCCAGCTACTTCACAGAGTTACACTAACACTTGAAAGGATAATGCACGTAAAGCACTCAACATAGTTCTGAGCACACAGGAAGTACTCAGCAGATGACAGTTCCCATTAGCAGCTATATAAACTATGCAGGAGAAAATGGTATAATCCCTGGCCACTTTAGTCTAATTCAACTTGACAAATGTTCATTGAAGACCTGCCAGGAGCAAGCCATAAGGTAGGAAACACAGTTCCAGGCCTCGAAGAGCTTGGGCAGCTTAGCTGGACACATGGGACACGAAGGAGTTACAAATGAAAGGCTGGCTGGGGTCTTGGCATAGCAGGCCTGAATGCCAAGTACAGGAGTGCCATTAATTCTGTGTACACTGTGATACTATTGAAGGTCTGAGCAGGAGAATGACATCATCCAACCTCTGAGTTGGAAGAATTCCACCTTCTGTGGAGAATGGATTAGAGCCAGGAAAACTGGAGGCAGAAGAATAAGTTAGGCTACTGCAATAGTCCAAGCAAAAGTCAATGATGGGTGGCGGTGAGGACAGAAAGATGGGCACAGATGCAACTGTCGTCCTAGAAGCACAACTTAGAGGTCTTGGCAACTGATGGGATGGCAGAGAAGGTGGAAGAGAGTTTAAGATGACTCTGTTTTCTTTTCTAGAAGGGTAGGGAGAGTGGCAGTTTCTTAAATGAAATGAGGAAGCCCAAACTAGCACCTAGTGGCTCACTGGGTGAGCAAGTGAGTCTGTCTGTTGGGAGGTAATGGAGGACAGAGACGGTGAGAAGCTGGTAGGATATTCTGGCAATGATGCACACAGAGCACTCTGGGAGGGAGTCCATGGGGCAAGGAGAGCTAAAGTCAAGGAACTGAATGAGATCCCACGAACAGGCTAAAAAGAGAACTGAGGAGGGAACTTTGGAGAACAGTATGTACACCTAAGGCCTGGAACAGGAGACGACAGCCACAAGAGAATGGGGAGGGCAGAGTTAGAAGGAAAACCAAGTTTCCAGAAGAAAGTAGAACATTTCAGCACAAGTGTGGCAATTAATGGTATGATGTGGGGAAGCGGAAATCACTGGATTGGCGGTTTGGTGCAATCAGTAGCTTCTGAGGCAGTAACTTCTGTAGAGCTGTAGAGGGTGAGAAGGGGGTACTGCGCGTAGGTTATTCTTTCTGGAAGTCTGTCAGAGAAAAGAAGGTGAGCGAGGGCAGGAGACAAAAGATAAGTAAAACAGAGAGAACTGTGAGAAACTCACTTAGGCAGAGGGAAGAGTTGCCAAACTGGCGCACAGCTTGGGAACATATAGCACCATTTAGTCAATTACTGTCTTCTTAGGGGATCCGAGGCAACCATGCAAATTAGCCTGTGTCGGCCCGCAAAAAAACCCAACACTTGACAGATCTTTTGGAACCTCGTCTTTGGGACTGGGCTAGGACGGTTTGGACTAGATTTCCTAAAGGTATCTTTAAGACAAATGAGAAGGCGGCAGAATGGTCCTGCCAGGCCTACAAGGCAAGCAGGCACGGTCTAAACAGAGAACAGAACAAGGCCAGCAGAACAAGATGTGCCCAACCAAGAGAAAGAAGAAACTGAATGATCAAGAGGCGAGAACTGAACACAACGAGGGGAATGTGAAACATCTGGTCCAGACAATGGCGGCATGGAAACGCCACAGGGCAACTTAGGGCAGGAACCATGGGCAGGAGCTCGTTACGGTTTTTAACATATTTGGGAAGTACAGGGGATGCACATCTTCGTGTACTGGAGCACATTCTGTTACTGACTACTCTTTTAAATCAAAACACCGATGAAGCTCTTTGCAATAGGGATCTGGGAGCAGTATGCTCAATGACTGGGGCTGGACCTGGAAAGGAAAACAACTTTTAAGAGAAGATTCCCTACCCTCCCAAGCATTTCGGTAAAAAGGAAGTTGGACTGATTGGAGAGTCCAGACTGTCTTGTACTAGAATAAGCCATCCTAGGGTAGATGACAGGCAGCAGCTTGGAAATATAAAATGTGGGTTTGAATTTGCACAGACCATAGCGTCATGAGCAAACGGAGAGCTGCCATAAAAATGATTTGGATCGATCCACCAAATGCTTACTGAGCAACTTGTGTACGATCATTCTGAAGACGAGGTAGAGAGCAAGACCGGCGCAGTTCCCTGTCCTCACCAAACTTAGAGTCCAGCAAATAAGAACTCTCCGTGTTTTTCGGACCATAAGACACACCTAGGTTTTAAAGGAGGAAAATAGGAAAAAAAATTTTGAAGCAAAAAATATGGTAAAATAGTTAATAACATAAATGACATAATATTTCACCAATGTAAATGTAGACAGAACTCAACAGCAGCATTAACACCCATTATTCCTCCCAAATTTGGGAGGGGGTGCAGCTTATATTTAAAAAAATACGGTATACATGCCCGTGTTTGTGTGTGCACACACACCAGATACGTCTTTCAATGAGAAGAGGAAGAAGAAATCAGAAAAACCCTAGAGCCACACAGTCCTCCTACTCGCTAAACTCGCAGAGATTGAAAACAAAATTGTTAGCACTTAGACCACCTCTGGGCTCTCCTCCCACCCTGTCCCAACACCACTGCTTGTCACTCTCCACTTCTGGGACAAGCACGTGAACCTGGGCATGAAGCATAAATTTCCCAATTGCTACTATCTGTGGAATTTATACTTGGCAGGATAGCACAATGGCTAAGTGACTCTGCAGTCACACTGCCTGGGTTCGATTCCCAGCTAAGCCACTCAGGGCTGCGTGGCCTTGGGTAAGTTGCTTGCTCTCTCTGTGCCCAGGTTCCTCACATGTAAAATGGGATCGATGATCATACCTTCCTTGTGGGCTGCTGTACAGTTTAAATGAGTTCGTCTGGGTAAAGTGCTTGCAACAGAGCCTGGTACAGAGCTGACACTCTGTAAGGAGGAGTTGTTATTATCACTCTGCCTACTGGAACTCTTACTACATTCCTGTCCACTCATCCAAATCACTGTCTCTTAGAACACCAAGCCAAATATTTTACTTTCTGTTAGTATGTTTATCAAGTTAGTTCCAATACATTTAATGAGGGTCTGCCATGTCCAGTGCTCTGGAAAAGCAGGGTGAGTAAGACCCAGCCCTGCCCTTGTGATCACAGTTGACTAAGGGAAATGGACAGACATTCCAACAATGACCATCACTGTAATTTGGCAAGAATCATGAACTAGCATACCCATTAAGTGTCCCTGCACTGGATTTTGCCTTACTGTCCTAAAACAGATATCCAATTTGTATTGTGTGTGTGTGTGGTAGCAAAGGTGTTTGCTTAGTGTTCCCTGAATTATTTCACACATATATGCTCTGATGTGTACAACTTGATGCCAAGAAATCCATTCTGGGATTGAACTTTCTAATTCTACCCCCCAGTCTACCCCCCACCCCCAACAATCACTGGCTACTAGGTATTTGACAACTGCATATTAATTTGTGTTGGTCAGAACATTAAGCTTCTCTAGCAGAAAATTTCCAGGGCCCGGGAAGCTGGGTTTCTGCTCTGACATAACTTTGGACTACTTAATTATTGCTGAATTCTTCCCATATCCTCTTGGCATAAAAAGGACACTATGCATATATAGAATATTGTATTGGTAGTAACCAAAATAATAAAAGTGAACATTTATTGAGACTTCAGTATGCCGGGTACTAGATCAAGTACTCTAAATGCTCCATGTAACCCCCGCAACAGCCCTGAGAGGAGGGGTTATTGTTATTACCCCACTTTGCAGTTGAGGAAAATGACGTGTAAAAAGAACCCAGTAGAGGAAGAGGCACCAAAAACTGGTTCTCTAAAAACCTGGGGAGGCAATGAAGGAAGCCATTTTTTATTCTGCAGCCCACCCCCCGACCAAGTGTTTAGAGGGCTGGCTCCAAAATGGAAATTTCAGATCCACCCGAAAGGAAAGGAGAAAGCCCTGAGCCAAAAGAAAGAGCAACCCCTTCCTAATAAACACAGCCCACTCAGACGCTGTCACCTCACAGACTCCGCCTCGTGAGATCCCCTGCACCTCTGAAATCTCCAATTTCTCCAAAAGCATAAAACCAGCCTGTGTAAAACTAACA
This sequence comes from Tonatia bakeri, assembly GCA_004024845.1. Classification (NCBI taxonomy): domain Eukaryota; kingdom Metazoa; phylum Chordata; class Mammalia; order Chiroptera; family Phyllostomidae; genus Tonatia; species Tonatia bakeri. The sequence goes on along the minus strand of PVIA01003172.1, from coordinate 56,682 downwards.
CAAAATGTAAAACCAACTGGCTTTTTCCTTCTAGAGATTAGAGTGAAGGTTTGTAGAGACGGACTGTTTCAGCAAGAGCTTCAATGAGGCAGTATCTCAGATCTCGGAGGAAGAAAGGACCTAAAGAAATATACCGAGCTGACAGGGGAGCAAAGAGAGCTGGACAGATTGTACTTTGAAACCTTCACGCACCGATTTCTGTTACTACCCTACTATTATGAAATTCAAGCAAAGAGAAGCTCACTGGAACCAACGGGCATTCAGAGCTTGGGGCTTTGGTTTGGGTTACTGCTGGTTAAAAAGAAATAGAGGATACTCACCTACTCTCCAACACCAACCATCTTCACCATAATCCCACCCCAAAGGCACCCAAAATTAGTTGTGTAGAATCTCTCCTACTCCCTCCAACTCAAGCTGCAAGGAACTCCCACTGAAACTCAGACACAGAATGCTGAAATCGAGAGCCTTGTTAAACCTTTAGAGAGTGATGCACTCAGTGGCTTGCTTTGAATCAGTCTGGGGGCCCAAAAAGGGCTTCTCACAAACGATCGCAACAATCAAAATCATTCTCACTGCCAGAGTCTCCGTGACAATTCCTCTTTCATTCAGTTCCACCTCTAAACATTTCATTCAATTCACTGGTAGCAGATCTGGGGTCAATTCACCCAGCACAGTAGAGCAACATCTGCAGTTTCCTCGGTGGTGTGAAGAGTGAGTAACAGTACAGGTAATCGATGTGTGTAAACAAAAACCTGTGATGCTGAAACCAGGGAGGGGAGGAGAAATGGGGAAGAAACACCGTGTCCATGGTGGCAATGGTGGAACCCCCAGGAAATGCCTCCCCCATCTCCAAATGAACTTTGTAAATACATATAAAAAAAACTGCAGGGGATTCTAAGTGATTGCATCACCGCATCTCTTTTATTGAATTTCTAAATAATAACACTCCAGTACATACAGGGTCACCTACATCCAACAGGTGGAGTGAATTTCTAAAACGGTTCTGTAGGTTTTACCCATAGGGCTGCCCCTGGCAGTAGAGCCAAGTCTGAAGGCAAGATCACATTAAAGGGCATAAGATGAAAGAAAATCTCATTCCAAACCCAAATTGGCATGGAAGGGGCATTAAAGTCACCTCTAAAACAGGTACTACAATTCCATCTTCCAGATGGATTTTTTTTTATTTTATGAGAATCTTATTAAGCATTCTGTTGGAGAATGGACAGAAGCTCGTTGTATGCTCTAGAAATATATTTTGAACTACCAAAAGTGAAATAGCGTATCTTCAAATACAGTGAGCAATATAAACACAATCTGGGGGAAAGGATCATGAGTAAATTAAATCAACAAATATTTATCGAGTGCCTGGGCCTTAACACTGAGATGCCCTGTCAGAGAGCTCCCTTGACCGAGCTTTCGGTGAGAAGCAGAAAGATGCAATTACAGAGTCCCTGAAAAATAAGCAATTAATCACACACTGCTTCAGATTAATTGCCACGCCTGTGATTTCCCCATATCCTTCTGCCTTTGCCCCTGAAATCTAATGCCTTGAGTCCTCTCTGATTTTTCAGATCACTGATTAGCACTAAGCAAGCTTCCATTCTCACCCAGCCAGCCCACTACTGACCAGAACTAGAACTCTCCACAGGCCTCCTTCCAGTCTGATCTGTGACCTTCAGTGCACTGCATGTGTCAAGGTTAAGCTGTCCACTAACCATGCATCCTTTAATATCGGGCCTCCACTTCTGCCCTGCTCTTCAATGCCAGTACAAAACCTTGTAGCCCTGCTGGGCCGTTTCAAATCTACTGGACGGCACATTCAACAGCTAGTTAGCTTTCTGCCTCTCCTCCCATCATCCAGATTGCTTGGGGCTTGCAGAGCAAATTAGCCAGAAAGGCACAACCAACACTACCAAAATTCAACCCCAAATTTTACATCTAGCCCCCAGGCAGGAGGGAGAGAAGGACCATCTCAGCATCTTTCTAAATAAAAATCTGCTCAAATTCAATCACAGCCCTCAACCCATCTCATGTCAAGTGCCTAATTCTCTGCAATAGTCTGTAATCTTTTCGGGAACATTACTGTCAAAATAGACCCCAAGGGGAGACACCATCCAAGAACCAACATGACATCCCTTCAAACTGATATCTGAGCTACAAGCACAACAAATGGGGAATGAGTCCTGCCAAGGAGAAAATCAAATTCTGCTCGTCTCCTAAGTGGACAGCAACTAACTACCCAACATCCCTGAGAGCCTCCAAGTGAGGAAGCCAGGGCATCGGAGGGATAACACTGCTGGTCCCAGACCCGCCTGGAAACCCACACCTCTGAACACAGAATGCCATCGGATCATGAGAACGAAGCCAGACCCCGAGCTCCTACATCCTCAGACGCTACTGCATTTCAGATAAATTCCCAGACGCTGGAAGCCAGGACCCTCCAATCCCAAGTGCCATGCTAATGCGTTTTTCATTAGCTTTTTCAAGAATGGAGAAAGACTTATCATGTCAAGAGGTTTACAGTAATACTTACACTTCCATTTTCTAGTCTCCTGGTTTGTTCGGTTTTTGCCCTGTGAAGCCCAGTTTCTGGGGATCCGTGACTCGGCCACATCACACTCCCTCCCGGGGCTCACATAACGGGCTTTCTCCCGCTGCCAGCACTCTGCCAGCTCAGAGAGGCTCAGCTGCCACAGCCTGATCCTTCGGCAGACTCTGAGCAGAGCTGAGCACCCTCTCAGTGAGAGCTCCGCCACAGCCACTTGAAGCTCAGCAAAACCCATCAGGAAACCCTGAGATACATTTTTTTACTTTTTTTTTTTTTTTTCAACACAGCCAAGGCAGCAAGCTCTATCCACCCACCTGAGAAAGAGATGGATACCTACGTGGATAGATACACAGATGGACAGCCCATCTTAACCCTGCACATTTCTCCTCCCACCAAGGATCTGCACTGTTAGATATTCCCTACCACTTCCTCCCCTCTAAAGAAGACCCAAGACTGAAAAACTAACCCAAAGTACCCAATTGACAATTATGATGCTGCAGACAGGAAGAGGTACCTTAAACAGAGCAAAACGAGAATATTAACTGCCCAGCACTCCAAAGCCCAAACAGGTAAATTGCTTTCCCAGTGCAGGCTGGTGAACGGCTTCCCTCCACTGCACTCCCCCCACCCACCCACCACCACCACCACCACCACCTTTGGGCTCTCTACGCCTTGCATCAATGCAGGTCCCTTAGAAAGTCAAAATCTCACTTACTCAGATCTACCAAGAATCCCCAGTGCCTTGCTATAGGAAAACCCCACAAACGGCAGTTCTTCACCAGAGAAGCCTGAGGGGCTCAGCTGGCATGGAGAGGATGAAACCCACGAATTCTTCTCTGGTTCATCAAAATTGGAGGTGTCATCATCAGACTTGAGGGTGGGAACGAAGGGGGGAGGAGCTGGTTAAAGAAAAACAAGAAGAGAGGAGGGAAGGGAGAAAAATTCAGATGGATTCAACACTGTTGCAGAGAAAACCGCCTCACTCCTTCAGCGTTTGCGATGGCACTGCAGCGCCTGCTTTCAATCTAGCTCGCACAGGCAGCCCCAGCCCGGGCTCTTCCAGCAACAAGAGATTAACCCCTTCTCTGCCAACATGGCCACCCACCCGCAGACAGGCTGCTTTCCCTGCTGGGATAAACTGAAGGATAAACTCAAACAGGTCACTTGGTGGGAAAAAAGCACTTGGGGAACTCGTGTGAGCAAGCTGCTCATCACTGCTTGTCGTTCATTGCTGCTTATTTCCAGAAAGCTCCTACGGAGCATAATCCAGCCGGTGCCAGCATGCCCGATGACCTAAACCTATTCATTTCCTCTTCCAGACAGGTCTATGTGATTAACATTTCGTGCTGATCATTGGTACAAGACGGAATTTCTACGTTCTGTGGATTAACTGGAATGAGGGGAAAGGAAAGGAGGATTTGGGAGGTATGTAACTCACGTTAGGGTAGCACTGCAGTCTAGCTCCTTCACACCAGATGAGTGCACTTGGAGCTCTTACTAACCACTTTCTTTAGTTCATTATCCCTCCTCCCCAGTTCAAGCAAGCCCCTGAATCCCCTGCAGTTTAATCAGCATAATGAAACACCAGGCAAATAAAGTTCTTCCTGATGATTTACAGCACCCCTGAATGCTGACGGTGCTAATACACTGAAGGACATGAGTGTCCTACCTCATTAAGGCATGGCTCCCGGCTAGGGGTATCTTACATCTTCTCCACTTCTGCAGACCTACTAAACTCTCTCAGTCAGGGAGGTGGAAACTCGTCCATCAGTCACCAGGAAGCTGCCCATGGTGGTGGGCTCCCAGGGGTGTAGCCGGCCAGAAGCGTTACCATGGCTGCAGGCTGAAGCATCTGTGGCAGACCAGCCCAGCGAGTTGGTGAGCTGGGCATCACATCCCCCGCAGTGCAGGCTTCATGCTCCCCACTCTGTGCGTGCTCCACTATGGCTGTAACCCCACCTGGCCGACTGCGTGGCAGGGGCCAATGCTGATCTGAGTGACAGAGCAGCATGAGTCACTGCCGGAGCTTGCTACAGCGCCCCCTAAGACAGTTGTCACAGCCCTTCACAGTCCAGACTTCTTTTTTAACTCCTTGTTGCCTGGACCAAGCTGTGTGCCAGGTCTGAGCAGTCTGTTTTCTGCTTACAGGCTCGAGAGATTCTGGCTGTTTCCAAAGTTCCCTGATGACAACAACATCGGAAGCAGCAGTGGGAAGTAAACAGGGTGGTGGAGGGATGTGGAGGGGGAGGAGATGAAGCCAGAATGAACAAGGCTGGCTGCTCCCAGGAAGCACAGAAGAGCATTCTCAGAGCTCAGGGGCACTGAGACGAGGTAGGAGGCTGAAAACGTAGCATGTGCACTGCCAGAAAACTACCTAACACCTCCACACTCCCGGCAGACTTTGAGTCTTCCCTGTTAGTGCCGGAATCTACTTGCTTAATACTTCAAAAATTAGCCGATGGAAAGAAAAATTACATTGAAGGCTTCAGCCTACTCCCCATGTGTGCTTCCGTCAACACAGCCTCAAGTCCAGTCTGACTTCAATTACCCAATACCTTTTTTAAGCAAAAAAAAGTGTTTTTTAATAATTACATTTCATAAGAACCAAAAGGTCTTCCATCCTAAAATAAGAAAATTCAGATAAAGATTGAAGAAATGTATGAAGAGAGATTTGCAGAGGATAATAATACAGAATCATTGCAGTTAATGGGACACACTTTGCAACCTGACTGAGTGGATTCAAGCTCCACCCCGTAACAGCTCTGCGACCTTGGGGACGTCACTTAACCTCTCTGAGCCTCACTTTCAATACAGAGATAACTTTCTCAAAGGGCTCTGGGGAGGTTAAGTAAAAAAAACCCATACAAAACGCTTGCACAGTTCTCAGGATAAACACTCCACGAAGACTGCCTGCTGTTACTGTTAGTGCTCACATAAGAGCTCGTCACGGACGCTGCGTGTATTGAAGTCTGGTGAGATACAGCAGAGTCTAAACTGAGTATTCTTCTTTGCTGCACACGTCACTACACACTCCTCTGGATATCTGTGTTAATCATGTTATATCATTTAATTCGTATCAGAGGTTTAATTCCCTTTCCACTATATGCTCATATACCTTTAGGAGACTAAAGTAGAATCCCACTTCTGAGTGAGGAGTGTGATTAATATGGGGTAGGAGTCGCCCTTCGTGAACTAAGTATGATTTAGAATTAGTGATTCCATCCTATAAAGTAAGACTCCTCTTTAAAACTCCATCGTGCTCAAAGTTAGTCTCTGTGGTCAAGATTAGAAAGAGGGCCAGAGGGTCTTCCATAGAAAGAAGTCAACATGAGACGTGCCGGCTGATAACAAGTGAGATACTCACAGGACGGATGAAAAACTAGGGCTGCAAACCTCCAGGGAGGAAATCCATTGAGTACAACAGTCAACTCCGAAAAGGAAGCTTCTTAGGATCACGTTTGGGCAGAGACGAGAGCCACAGCCTCAAGCCAAAGAGAAATGAGGGAACTGGAAATTATCTACCCACCAGAAAGTGATGAGGATCCTCACCCTTGACCAGGGCCCTTTAGGGGGAAAGAAACAGGGTGGCTATTAAAACCGTAATCCCAGGTAGAGTGTCTGCATTCACAGTACCCTGCACGGTGTGGGAACTACAGTGCAAGACATTAACATCAATACTGGCCCAGGATCACTGAGTACTTAGGGCACTGGCCTTCGCAAGGAAAGAATAACTTACAGGGACACTTTTACAACGCAGGACACACACACACACACACACACACACACACACCCGTACCGAAAATGAGTTCCCCCCAAAAAAGTAAAAACCAACAGCTACACAGAGCAAGGAAAGAGAGACCATCCCAACTACCATGAAGGATCATCAACAGATACCAAAAAAAAGGGAAAATTTACCCTCTAAAAATTGCAGATAAAAGAACCATCTAAAATGAACCATTGAAAATTTTTGACTTATTATCAAGGAATAAATGAATAGAAACTCTAATAAAAGAACAAAATATTCTGAAAAAGGATGACACACATTTGAAAGGAACCAAGTAGAACTTTTAAAAGTGAAAAGTATTATTACTGAATTTAAAGTTAAAAATCCACTGGATGCATTAAATAAAAGATTAGACACAGCAGAAGAGGGAATTAGTGAACCAGCAGTCCGATCTGAAGAAATTACAGAGACCGCGCTTCTCACAGTGCGATGTGTAGACTGGCCGCGTCGGCATCACCGGGCGTTACTGAGAAATGCAGAGTCTCAGGCCTGCCCCATGTCCAGGGAATCAGAACCTGCATTCTAACAGGAAATGCAGGTGACTCACGAGCACACTATGGTGAGAAACGTGCTCACACAGAATGCAACACACAGAGACAAAGCGGAGACAGGAGAGGTCAGGGGACGAGGAACGAGAAGGTTCAATACACACCCGATTGGAGCGCCAGAAAGAGAGAGGAGAGATCGTGCTCAATATCCAGGTGCCACGTTTCAAAAAGATGATGGGAAATGTGGTCAAGTCTAAAGAGCACCAAATGTGTGACCGCATCAGTACCGGAGGACCAATTCTCCTCTTTCTTGTACCTTATGGGAAATGGTCCTCTTTTGATTCTCACGAACTAATATCTTTTGCTTTAAAAAAAAGCATTAGTAGGTGACTGAAATCACTGGGTCAGTGTCTGTGCTGATGGAGGTACACGTTGCACCTCAGAATATAGTAGGTGCCCCATAAATACTTACTGAATAGATATGTAATCAAATGACTAGAAAATACCTCCTTACAAGAGAGCACCTAACATAATGCAGGCCATGAAGAAGTTCCTTGACGTACGAGTTAAATAAAGAAGCTTTAAAAGCGGAGACTGCTCTGTCTGAAGGAAACGTGAGTGAGCACCTGCATTACCATCCTCTGACACAGCATCACAAAGTCATCGTCTCTCCCCGCACACTCACCACACTCAGTGATGGCAAGTAACGAGCCGTGTGTTAACATCTACTTTTCATCGGCAAAAGCCACTCTGAAAAATAGAAAAAAAAAAATCTTTCCCTATATATTTTTAAATGAATCAGCCTTGCTTGATGCTTCACATCAGGGTACGTTCCCCTTAGTGGCAGGGGCTTATCCACATAAGTTCTGGAGGGTTTTATTTTTTCCCGCCAGTTCTGTATAAGACAGATGGCAAAACAAGGGTTTCGGAAACAAAGAGCTATTTTAAGAGCTGTAGTTAATCTCTCTCCCATAAATTCTCTCTCTCTCTTTTTCTTTTTTGAATCTTGACATTTATTACAAGCTTTGAGGGACAAAACTTTTATTGCATTCAAAAATATTCAAAAAATAAAACAAGGGGATCAAATGGATTCGCCCTTTGACCCTACTTCTTTCTAACTTGCTCCATGGAGTTCCATTTACCTTGTTCCTACCTTTAGTTTTTCGGCATACCAGACAGACATTATTAGTATTAAAAACACAAAGGTTTTCTAATTTTGTTACAAGGTCCATCGTCCACTTTGCCCACTGGAACGCAAGCTCCGTGCGGGCAGAGGCGACGCTGCGGTCGCCATTACGCGCCTCACCCCAGAGCAGCACCGCCGTCCTCGTTCCATGTCTCACATCTAGTCCTTAAGGAAATGAATGAGTAACAAGAGCCTTAGATGTGGGATCACTTCTTAGACCTAATGGGTTATTTCACGCCATACGCCACTATAGGACACTCAGGGTACCAATCTAGTCATGAACAATTGACACATAAAAGATATATAAATAAATACATATATGAATACTTTAAAAACCCATAAATAAATATATAAATAAAAACACCTGAGCCCAGATGGAGCTTATAAAACCCCTATGACTTTTAATCACTGCTTGGGTCACAAACATTGGTGCTGAGTTGTGTGCGACGGAGCAGAAGATGAGTGACAGCCAACACAGTGCCACGAAAGACAAAGGCACATAAATAAGTGTAAAGAATCAGGACTGCGCCCGGAACACAGTGGGCATTCAGTTAATATTAAAGCAAAAACATTTCAACTTCATTCTACCTCCCATGATATCCTGCACCTTAAAATAAAAACAAAAAACAGTACTTAACTGACTAATTAGTTGCTCTGTTCAAACCTAAAAGACTATAAAAAAATTAGCTATCTTCCAGTACCTTAAAATCTGAGGCACTAATGTGGTTGCATTTACCCATGTTAAAAACAGAACTGCTGCCCTGGATGGTGTGGCTCAGTGGACTGATTCACCAGCCTACGAATCAAAGGGTCACTGGTTCAATCCCCAGTCAGGGAACATGCCTGGGTTGCAGGCCAGGTCCCCAGCAGCGGGCACATGAGAGGCAATCACACATTGGTGTTTCTCTCCCTCTCTTTCTCCCTCCTTTCCCCTCTCTAAAAAAATAAAATCTTTAAAAAACAAAGCAAACACAGAACTACAATGTAAGTGGAAGCTATTTATGTCATTTAGAGGTCAAGATGTAGATGTGAAAAGTAGAGAACATGTAAACGGAGTGATGGCAGGTTTTGCTGATGCGGGTGCAGTGAGTTTTATGTGTTCCTGCAGGAAAATGTCACGGAGGTGAGTGAATTTCAAGAGTTGGTTAAAAGGTATCTTCATGGGCTGAAGTGCGGAAGAGGGCTACTTCAGAAAAGCCCCAGCACAGCAGCCCAAGAGGCTGTGGGTAATGAGGCTGCAAAGTAAGTGAAAGTGAAATCGTGGCTGAACCTCGAAAAGGGGGGAATCCTGGACTGGACTGACCAAAGGGATTATTAGAAAGAGTTTTAGGGCATGGGGTTGGCGTCAGTTCCTGAGACTGATAGGATTGTTTCAGAAGTGATGGTTGCAAGAGGTCAATGCTAGAAACCTCTAAAGGACAAGTTGACAGCAGTCAGCATGACAAATTCTATACTCAGGAGGTGACAACAGAAACAGAGGACGTGGGTTAACACGAGACAGGCTACAGAAAGAAGTGGCACAATGTAACAACTGATGCAAGAGCACCACTTGTTATCACTTGAAAAATATCAATGACCAACTCCTTGTTGTTGTTGATGACGGGAACACCTCCAAAAAAAAAGGGTTACAACAGAAAGAAGAGCAAGATAATCCAGTATCAGAGGTCTCATGAGAATGAACCAAGAGAGTAAGTTAGGGGATAGACAAATAGAGCTAGTTACTAATATACATAAGTAATTTGCCCATGAGAACAGGTTATATTCCTTAAAGTTTCAGACAAATCCCCTATTTTCTTTCCTCCAGGTAGGAAGCAATCAGATATAACTCATCCAAATAACACATTGTATAAGAAATTCAAATAAAAAATAAATCAGATACAGTTCTCAATAGAATTAAGTAAATTAAGTTATCCCATCCCTTTGCTTCCCAAATCATAAAAAAACTTTAGGGTAATGTTGATTTGGCTGGTGACTAATTTTTACAATGTATCTTCAAAGTAAATGAACATGGAAGTTTGAGTTGCTAAAGTATGCTTCAATCAATCCATCTCAAGGATTCTAGGGTCTGGCTGCCAACGGCTAAGCAGTTTCCTCTCTGGTGGCTGTTGAGAGATCTCGATGGAGTTGTGTACTTTATCTGAATCTCACCTTTCGCAAAAGCTGTGTTCCTACTGGGCTACTTAATATCAAGTTCTTGGTTAAGAACCTGTTTTTCCACAGAATTATACTTTCAGAGATGCTCTCTCTGATTTCTGGATGGCACTCTAACCGGATTTCAAGCAGCTTAGTTCTGCTTTTGTTTTTCCCTCCCCTCTCAGTGTAGGTACTCAGTGACCTGGGAAACACCTACATAGACCAGAAAACACTCAAAAGACAATCTTTTCAAATTGCAACTAGGCCTGACTGCATTTCTCTGCAAAGTTGGGTTTATACACAGCCAGTGTGGGGCCTGGATGGAAGTCCCCAGACCACACTTAAAACAACAGTACATGGGCTGGTTCAGTGGCTTCCATTCCCCAGAACCTGCTCATCCCGGACCTCAGCAACCTTCCCTGAATTACCTTCCCCCCAAACTACTTATACCCAAGAACACATCAGATTAGATTTATTCTTTGCTGCCATCAAGATTCTGTAGTACCTTTTCCTCCAATATTTTTTAAATTTACTTTTAAATTTTTACTATGAAAACTTTCACATACACACAACGAGTATAAGGTAGAAAGAAAACTGAATCCCCGTGTGCCCATCACACAGCTGCCACAACTAGCAGCTCCTATTTTCATTTCATCTCACGCCCTCCCTATCTTGTTTGCAGCTTGTTGATTATTAAAAACAAACCCCAGAGATCATATCATTCCACCCATAATTACTGTGGGAGATATCTCTAGCACAGGGTTTCTCAGCTGTGGCACCACTGGCATTTAGAACTGGAGAATGCTTTGTTGTGGGGGGTTCTCATGTGTGTTGTAGGGTGTTAGCAGCATCCGTGACCTGGGGGCAAGGGAAGGAAGGGGGAGGGTGGTAGAGAAGGGTTACAAGGGGGCAAGAAGAAACTTTCAGGGGTGATGGATACATTCATTATCTTCAGTGTGGTGATGGTTTCACAGGGCATACACACACCAAACTTAAACTAAACACTTAAAATACATGTATTTATTGTATGTCTATTATTCCTTAGTAAAGCTATCTCTAACCATTGGGAAGGGAGGAATTTTGTCCCCAGTCCTTTCCTGGTCTAAGGAGCTTCCACCCAGGGTCCTTCACCCCAGGAGGCAGAAGTGCTGAACAAGCACGTGCAGTCTCACCCTCTACTCACTCCGACCCGGAGGAGGAGGAGCCGGACAGTCATCGGGCTGTTTTACTGGAATACAGGTCACTGCGCTGGGAGAGCAAGAACTGGGCTCTACACGTCCTGTTTTACTACCTGTGTCCAGAGGTGGCAGGCACTCAAGTGACCCACTCTGGTCCTCCTTGTGTCCACCAGGCCCACTGCGGCAGCCTCCCTGTCCACAGGGGGAGGCCCACTGTTGTTCTCTGTTCGGCTGGACAGGTGAATTTAACAGACCCCTGCTTCAAAGGTTACTGAGCACTGGCTTTGCCAAATGTGGTCCCGACCTGGCTGTCAATTCTGTGTTCTCTGTTAGTCAGAACTCTGAGGGACAGGAAGGGTGGGTCTTAGAGCCCAAAGGGTCAGTGCTACACCTTTTCTCCCGATCACCAGGGGTCAACAGGGTTGGCCGCACCTGTTTTCTCTGAAGTGGGACACTGAAAATTATTTCCAAACCCTCGGGCTGGAACAACCTGGACCTCCTATTCTTTGTCCCAGGCTTTCATCTATTTTTTGCCTCCTGCCAACCGCCCTCTTTAATGCTATCCCAACATTCCCTCGGAATATGTACCTAAATGCAATCACCGCACTTCATAGAACTGATGAGAAAGTTGGCTCCTGAATATGGTCCCAGATGTTTAATGTAATTTTGAATCTTTGGCCAAATCATTCCATGGCTGTTTGGCTGTGGAAGGTTTTCTGGCAAGTGAGAATTGAAGGGCTGTGGACTCCGGTTTATGGGCTTTCTCCGCAAACCTACTTCCTGTTTCCCACCTTCCCCCAGGAAGGCTCTAACTGACCGCACTTAGTCCCAAACTGAACTCGGACAGTGCGCCGTGAGCTGACGCCGAGAGGCACCGCAGGAAGAGTCACAGGACACCTCCAGGGCACACACTGGCGGGTCGTGGCCCACCAGGTCACAAAGGGCCTCCTTCAGGGAGAACCCAGTGATGAAAGTCCTCAAGGCTCAGCATCCAGAAAATCAAGTCTTTTCTGAGCAAACCATTCTGCATGTCTTTCTCGTGGGACGAAGGCTTCTGTAACTGTCCATACTGTTTCACTTCGGCCCCTTAAGGCCGACAGTCCCAAATCCGTCTCCCAGCAACTTGGCGGGAACTTGCTCGTTCCCACCTTTAGCCCTGACGTTATCTACTCGCCCCGATATCCCTGTCACCCAGATTCCCACATTTTTATCTTCATCCTTCCAATTCACCAATTATAGATAAAATAAAAATTTAATATACATTGGAATAAAATGAAATATTACATATGTTTAACATCTCTGGATGTAGCTTCTAAAGTCAGGCTAGACAGGGGGAATCCTATAATTCTAATTCATAAGCATTTAGCTCTTTTTAGTCTATTCTCTCCTGTCAATGGCTTACTCTCTAAAAACAGAACAGCCCTCAAGAGACATATCAATATTCACCTGTATATCCCCTAAGACTACAAGAGCTATTGGCCATATGTCTTCATTAAATTTTTTAAAGCAAACATACTTTTCCCTGACCAGTGTGGCTCAGAGGGTTGAGCAACATCCCACAAAGTGAAAGGTCGCCAGTCAGTTCCCGCTCAGGGCAGGCTCAGCGCCTGGGCAGGGTGTATACAAGAGGCAACCAATGGGTGTTTCTCTCTCGCACTGATGTCTTTCTCCCTCTTTCTCTCCCCCCGCCCAACCCTTCATTTCTTCCTAAAATGAGTAAACATAACCTCAGGTGAGGATTTAAAAAAATGTAAAAAGTCAAATGCACAGAGACAGAGAACAGAGCATTGGTCACCAGGGATGGAGAGGGGGAAAGGGCACGCCATAACGACTATAGTTAAAGACACTATACTGAATTCTGGAAATTGTTAAGAAAGTAGATTTCAGGGGCTCTCACAACAACAACAACAAAAAAAGTGGTAAGCCCTGACAGGTGTGGCTCAGTTGGTTGGGTGTCATCCTGCAAAGCAAACAGGCGCTGGTTCGATTCCCGGTCAGGGCACAAGCCTGGGCTGCAGGCTGAGTCCCCAGTCAGGGCGCATGTGAGAGGCAACCGACCAGTGTTTGTCTCCCACACCAGTGTTCCTCTCTCGCCTTCTCTCTCCCTTCCCCTCTCTCCAAAACAAATAATAATTTTTTAATAAAAGAAAAAGTTAACTATGTGAGGAAATGGATATATTAATTATTTTTTTAAAACTTTTTTTTTAAATATTTTATTTATTTATTTTTAGAGAGGGAAGGGAGGGAGAGAGAGAGAGAGAGAAACATCAATGTGCGGTTGCTGGGAGACATGGCCTGCAACCTAGGCATGTGCCCTGACTGGGAATCGAACCTGCGATGCCTGGTTTGCAGCCCGCGCTCAATCCACTGAGCTACACCAGCCAGGGCGATATATTAATTATTAATTACAGTATTATTACTGTAGCTTTACTACAGTAATAATTTCACCATGTATACGTATATCATGTCATCATACTGTACGCCTTAAATATATACAATTTTTACTTTAAAAAATAATCTTTTAAATAGTCAGGATTCAGCTGGGTGAGGAGATTCCTTTATGCAAATGCAGGGGTGGGGGAGGGAGAACAGGTGCTGAAGATAAGGAAACTCGAAGATGACCGCAGAAGGCTGGGCGAGTCAAGTGCAGCAGCAAGAAGTGCTAAGATGGCCATGACTATCAGTAATCCTTCACAGGGTCATCTCCTCCCAAAGATGACCATGACCTTCAAAAACGGGCCTTGTGATAAACATCGTGGGCCACACTGCACACTGGTGAGTATCCTCCATGGGCACTATATAATTTACAGAACAGAGGTTACACTTCCTCATAAACTCAATAAGCCTAAAACCTATAAACAGCCTGAAAGGAAAAGATTAGAACAAAATCTGAGAATTCTGACATAATACTAGAAAGTCAAGATTTACCAAAACACAAAATAAAGTTACTCAGGTAATTAAACACCATTCACTGACTTACCTGAGGAGAGACAGGTTGTCAGGAATAATCAGTAAGTGATTTTTTTTTTTCATAAAAAAATTAGCTGCTTATTCAAAAATATTAGAGATAAAAAGGCAAAGCAAGAAAAAATTAAGTATTTGAACAGCAACTGAAAGAAAATTTATCAAGTCTTTCTAAAAGCAAAATAAACTGCACTGAAAATATATTGCTAATTAAAAACTTGGAACCTTGGAAGTTTGGGGGGGATTGATGCTTAAAGATTAGAAAAATAAAGCAATGTGGCTGCCGGAAGAAAAAAGTTCCCAAGAACAGACTTATGGAAATTCTGCCTACTTAAATATTTTGTCAGGAGGATACACAAACCATCAGAATGGCTTTCAGCTGGATAATACTGGATTTTCAACCCAACTCACATATTCCAGCTGAAGGTGCAAGCTGTGATAATTACAACATGGTTCCAACTAGAAGCCTCACTCTGACTCCTAGAAATGAGTTCCACTTTCCCACTTCCCCTCCTCAGCAAAAACAAAACACAGCTCAAACAGGTCAACTGCTTTCCTACTGGCCCCAAACTATGCTAATCATCAGGTCTGGTCCTAGAGCATTCAATCAACAACACAGCCGAGAATAGAATGAACGAAGGTTCAAAAAATCACCAATTTGTAAAAATACAAGCATTTTGGTTTTGTTGACAATACACCAGGTCTTTGTTTTTAATGAATTTAGTTGGCACTAACTGATTACAAAGCGATGTATGAATGAGTCCACCGTGCGTATGAAGATGTCACGTGCTTGTGAGCAAAGACAAAAACTTTAGTGGGAAACAAATGAACACAAGGCATTTCCGGTTTCCGTGCAGGCGCGGCCGTGGGCAGAGCAGCCTGGGCACTTTGCCTGATCTCTGAATCTTCTTCCTAACCTGTGAATGAAATACTTAGGTCCACTTCTCCTCCAGGAAGAAACTCGGACAAACCAAGTGATCACCTTCGAACTCCATCTCTCTAACTTACTGAGAGATAATATTCTAAGGGCACGTCAACACAGTTTGATAAATGACCCAGTTCTAAGCAAACAATTTTAAAGTGGAATTATCACTCCAAGACAGCTACTCTACATCATTAGCCTCTTGTATCCTGTAGATAATTAAAGCCCTTATTTTTACAATTTATACCAGCTTCTGTGGGCCACAATAATTTCAGATCATTCTCAAGTGCTTCTTAATCCCAACACCAGAACTGAAGGAACACGGCTCTACTTACAGTTACGAATGTGATTCCAGTCGATTTTTGAGAAAAAGGGATGGCAGCAAAGGCCTTCGAACTTCAGTCTCTCTTTCTGGCCACACAACAAACTCTGAAGCAGATCCACTAATTCGCTGCTAACTTTGGGGTCATCTGGAAACTTCAAAAAACGCTATTCCAAAAAATAAAATAATTATTTCCTTAGCAAATTCAGCTTCACATGTCCCAAAGTTAAGAAAGTATTACTCGTGTATTTTTTTCTTCCTCTAAAGAAGGAAGTTTTGTGCCCTCATCACTTTGGACCAAAGGCATGCTCCCAAAATAAAGGGCCTGCTCACATCAGCAGGCCTAGTTCCTTTGCAAGGGTTCAACATTGTTCACGACTTGACCCTGCTCCTCTCCCATTTCATCTAGCTGCACTCCCCCTCGCGCTCTTTGCTGTCCAACAACGATGAGCTATTTAGGGCTTCCAGAACAAATCACACTGTTCTGTCTGCCTAGAACACCCTCCCTAACCGGAGCCCTTCCTCCCTGCCTACCTCTCACACCCTATTACTCCCTCCTGCATCCTCCCTCTGTACTCTGCTTTTGCACACACACACAATGCATCCTGATTTCTATGTGACGATGAAGAAGGCAGAGAGATCCTTCTCCTTCCTGCTCATCACTGTAAACCTGGTCCAGGGACCTAACAATGCCTAGTGCAATCCACTCATTGCTAAATGGATGGATTAAAATGAAGAAAATAAATCAGCCCCAAGAATCATCTAAGGAGAAACTTTAACTTAAGAGGGGACTCAAGAATAACAAATAACATATGTATGTATTAAGCATATAAAATATTTATTATAAATATAAAAATATGTATTAAGTATTTCAGAAAGATGAAATTGGGTATGATACAAAAACCTGTGAAATAAGTTTTTCCTTTTGGTTAAAACATATATATTTATAAGAAACGGGCTTAATAGAGTGGAAAGTCAGTTATTAGAAAAGTTTTAAATTCTACTTCATATATATTACTGTATTTCTAATTCATGTCCTCTATCAGACTGGGTAGTTATTAGTACTAAGAAGCAGTATATTGCATAATATCAAGAGCATGGACTGCAAATCCAGGCTGCCTGTGTTATTTTGGGCAAGTTACTTAACTACTCTGAGCTTTGGTTTCCTCATCTGTTCAATGAAAATAGTAATATCTTCCTCACAGCGTTATCAGAACTTGCCAAGTTAATAAACTACATTTCATCAATTCTAAGACTCTCATTTATTCACACTTAACAGTAGTGAAATCAAAATGCATTTATAATCAATCAACTATCATAGATTAATTGGCAACAGGTTTTCTTCTGTAATAATGACATAGGCTTATAATTAATTACTCATGGCTGAAAGTCAATAAAATATAATTAATAAAGTGTTTAGAACAGCTTTTGGCACAAAATAAGTGCTATAAAAGTATGTGCTATTATTATTACCAGTACTGCTGGTTTATACATTACAAATGTTTATTCCATAATTTTTAAATGACATTTCTCAATATTACTTCAAAATCTACTAATAGCTCTTTACCTGGAAATTCATGATGTTATTAAAGGTTCTGGCTGATGTTCCCTCAGTGAATGGGGACCTCCCATAAACCATCTCATAAGCAATAACCCCCACAGACCACCAGTCACAGTCTAGGCTGTAGACGCCTTTTCCGTCCCCATTCGTCACTGTCAGCACTTCCGGAGCCATGTAATCTGGGGTCCCAATCGGGAGTTTGGCACTCACCTGGAAACAAATAAAATGAACACAACAAACTCTCAATTATCCTCAGCCAGGCTGCAAACAGCCACAGTTCCAACGCCAGCTGATGTGCCACTGATTACCACTCTCCCAGGCACTTAAACCTCTGTCAGGAGGTGCACTGTCAGGAAATGCAAATGATTCACTAATTTTTTTTAAAAAGCACATAATATAATCCAAAGGCAAAAGGCAAAGAGTTGTTGATGACATACACACCCTTTGGTTCAGTACAATGAGAGCACAGTATATGCCTGACATGGAAGATGTCTCTCCTGGTACACGTTACTGATGTGATAGGACTTCTTTTAGTTATGGAACAGCAAAATGGTAGTGAGTCCTAAAGATGAATCTATACGATCAACCTAAAAACAAGTAGCTAGCTGGCAACAAATATTACAAACGTGTTGTATCTCAAGGTTAAATACCTGGGATCAACATTCCAACTTTGACACCTCCACAGGGCAAGACGTGCACCAGAGGTCAAATGTTGATGAGCTCATTTTCCTCACCCTAATCCTGTCCCTTGGTTCCCTCCCCACCAGAGCCCTTGAATCCGATGGCACCCAAGCACCTGACCTTGGCAGGAAGATTAGGACAGTGTAGGATGTCTTTTTATAAAGCTAAATATATTCCATTTAAAGAACTGCCTTGTCCTTTTTTTCCGAGAATTTGTCCTTTTGACTGCTTTAGTGTCTAAATGTCCTTTGTTTCTTGAAATGATGCTCATGACAGACATGGGTTTTCTGCCCTTCGCCCCCACCCCTTCCAAGGCAGTACGCTGGCAACCCTTTTGGTCTTCAAAATTGTTTTCCAGTTTTACTGAGCCACGAAATTTGAAGTCTAAGGATCACCCCTCTGCCCTTCCCCCACACACAACAGAGAGGGCCTGATGTTAACCACATGCGCTGTATTGGCCAGGTGTCCAACCACCCTCGGCTAAACTGGCCTCTCTCACAGCAGCAGCCACAGAGCACAAAAGAACTCTCTCTTCATCGATGGATGTTAAGTGCCCCTGAGGAAACCAAGAGGTTTTATGGCTAAGGCCACATGTCTTTAATGCTGGGCTTCGCATCAAGAAAGTGAATCTGCTTTGCTTTGGGAATTGAGAGGAAATGGAATGCTCGAGAGGACACCAGGAGGCCTCCCTTCCCCAGTGAAGGAGACCCAAGCTCCCTCAGCCTGTAATCTTAATTCTGTCCATCTTCTGTCCAGAGACCCATTGTGACAGGAGACAGACTCATTCTCCCTACTCCCTCTCTTCGTCCCACCTGCCTAGGGCCCACCGCAGGTTTTCCCAAACTGTGAAAGCAGTGTGATGCTATGACTCTTGACACCAGTGTCATCCATTGCTGTGGGCAACAGAATGTCCACTGCGAGTACCCACTTGGAAAAGCTAGAGGGCCACACCCCCTGAGAAAGCCACAGGTCTGTGCTGAGGGACGAAGGTGAAAAGAAAGGAGAAAATATATATATATGAAACCCTCAGCTTGAGGAACAGAAAGTAGCTTAGGTCAAGAGGAAGCCTTGACGCTGTGCAGGTGTCTGCCTCGTAAAGTGCGTGTAAATGTCAATGAGTTCAACACGAGGTCAGGGCTAAACTGCAGGGTCAGGGGGCGGGGCGGGTGGGAAAGGAACTTAATAGTGACAGTAAGAGCTATCTTTTAAACATCAAAATAAGAAAAGAAACACCATAATACCTTAATTTAACTAGGTACTAGTAATATCACTGTATCGTTGATTAAATGCTCACTTACCCTTTATGCTTGATTACCTTGCAGAACCATTAATACACAATTTTCAAATACGCATCATTTGCACATTGTTGGGTTTTATTTTCTCATCACACTAGGCTATTTGAAACTATTCAGTTCTCCCTGTTTGTAGCTCACTTGGCTTAGTTCCTTGTTCACAACCAAAGAGTTGAAAGGAATTGGACTATCAGCATGACCCAGAAAAAGGTATAAATTGTCAATGCCTCATTTTCAAAGTCATGATTAGACTTATTAAAGACAGTCAGATAACTCCCCAACTAAGTCTTGCCCATAAGAGGTATGTGATCATAGACATTTGTATCTCATTGTTTTGTAAAATTTTCTAATATTTGTAAAAATATTCTCCAGCCTGCTTTTCCTACATCTCCTACCATAGTAGTTAATAAGAATTGACAAAGACTTTCAATGACTAGTAGCTTTCCATTAGCTGCCGATCTCCAAGCACATTAAACCTGTTCGAGCCCTGGCTGGTGAGGCTCAGTGGACTGAGTGCGGGCTGCGAACCAAAGGGTTGCAGGTTTGACTCCCAGTCAGGGCACATGCCTGGGTTGTGTGCCAGGTCCCCAGTGGGGGTCATGTGAGAGGCAACCACACATTGATGTTTCTCTCCCTCTCATTCTCCCTCCTTCCCCTGCCTAAAATAAAAAAATAAAATCATTAAAAAAAAAAAACTGTTCAACCTGTAACATATCCCGATAAGGATTTTGCAAGATGCTTTCATCTCCTCTGGGGGCGACTCCAGCCAGCTAATCTGGGTGAGAGATTCCCCTATATTAGGGGAATCCAGCCTTCCTGACAGGTCCCAGTTTTACGAACTTCAGTTCATTTTCACTATATTGGCAGGGAAGAAAATACACCAGTTCAGGAGGAAACAATAAATGACTAGGAAACAGAAGAGTCAGTCATATTTAGAGAGAGAGAGAATTTTTAAAAAGAAAGAAAGGGACTAACCTAACAGATTCTTTTCCATGCAGAAAGCAGGTGAGAAGAAGGTAAGACACCACTGTCTTCCTCTTTCCAAGCCCCTCCCCATAAAAGGCTTAAACACAAAATTGCTTCAACCTCTTTTTTCCCATCTAGCTGCCCGGGGCACACGCCTCTGCAGAAGCAGGGGGTAAGAAAGTCTATGTTGTTCCACTTGTGGAAAAGAAGTAAAATCTTTTCACTCCTACATAAATCTCAAAAAGGGCTATCTCCTATGGGTTTGCAACTGCTGAATGGGGCTGATTTATAATCTTTATTTATGACCTTCTTTCGATTGTTTCCCTTACAGCTGAAGGAGACAGGTTGGAAGTGTTAGCTGTTTACCATTCTTTGAGCTTCTAGTAAGGTGGAGCGGGCTACCTAAGTCACACAGCACACCGATGCCCATCTCAGCTCAACACGCAAAGTTGTTAGTAAACACAGGTAGTGTGGTCCACCTGTGTCTACTAATGAAAATACTCCAAAGCAATATTCTGACTAAGAAGCTTGAAATAAAGACAATGGGAGATGGAAAACACAACAAACCTAAGATTCATAAATATCCAAAATACACAAGATAGTATTTGAGAGTGGTAGGGCAAAGGGTTAATTGATTTTGGGTGAGTAACTTATAATAATTTCGGTCAATGTGGATTTAATTTTATATAGTATACTTTGAGTACAAAAAACATTGAGAACCTACTTTAGGCCTATAAAACATTCTATTTAAAGGAAACACATTTTAAACCTACCACCACTGATGAAAAATACCAAAAAAAACCCCCCATAATTCTACATCCAAACTTAATCTTGGTTGCAGATTCTTGGTCTTCTATAACAAAAGGGCTTTTGCACTTAAAACAATGCTGAAAATCCCTTCTCTGCTGAGAATTTACATTCTCAGCCCTAAAGGCAGAAAGTTCTAGAGAAATTATTCTGTCTCTAAGAAGAGAAGAGCTGCAATACTCTCGAGCATACAGAACTGAGTGCCACATCTCCTTGATGACAATAATCAGGGGTTAAGATTGTTGAGCTGCAAATCAAACTGAGTGCCTCCGGGAGGCTGCCTGCCTGGAGTGAAGGTTGTACAATTAGGAGAAGTGAAAAGGGCAGTCTGAAGCACTGAAAAACAGAAATCAGAAGTGGAAAGGAGTCCTGTCTCTCCACCAACAGCTCTGAAGGGAGTGACTTCAGATGCAGAGATAGGGCCTCAGCTTAATTCCCAAGAAGTGACTTTGGATCCTAACCTAGCATTTCAAGTAGGTTTTCCTACAGTAAATACATTATTACTAGGTCCCATTGCCTAGATTTCTGATGCTTCTCAATCCACTGCAGTGGTTCTCAAACAGGGGTGATTTTGCCACCTGGGTACATCTGGCAATGTCTGGAGACATTTTGGGTTGTCACAACTGGAGGGGAAGGTACCAATGGCATCTACCTAGTGGACAGAGGCCAGGGATGCAGCTTAAACAGCCTGTAACATGCAGGACAGTCCCATAACAAAATGTCAGTGGTGCTGACTATGTACCTGTGATTCAATTTTTCTAGATGCATGGATTTTTAAAGTCATGAATGCAGTGTAAAAGTTTCTTAATCCTAGGTTGTAAAACTTTTGTTTTACTTAACGTTTTTTCTGGGCTTTAGTCCACCATAAATGCAATACCTAACTTTTCATGCCTGTTTCTAAACTGTACATAATTTTTTTAAAGGCTTTGGTTCTATAATCTAATTCTTAATATAATGATCAAGGCAATAGCTTAATACAAAATAACAACATAATTGTAATACAACATAATACAAAATAATACCCACCTTTCCTCCCAGGAAGTTGAGGGGAAAAAAGGTAATTTTACGTGTTGCCCTTCACACAAAGGACTTAACTCTCACAGGTGGGGCATTTGGAAGGGCAGCTTCTCTAACCTCTTAATTTGTGCACTGTTACTAGAATCAGTATTTTCTAGAGAAAGAATAAAAAGCCAGATTCATAAGGACTTGTCTAGGTCACCAAGTGGTTCAGTTGTGAAATTACTCTTAAAATCTAACTTGGTTTTCTCTTAGATCTACCATTTACATAATGACTTCCATATTCAGTTTAATATGTATAAACTTTATTAGAAGATTTTTTAAATATATATATCTATTTTTTTTTACTTTGTCATCTTTTCCCTAAAGTATTCTCACTTTTGATCATGATAGCTACCCTTCTGCCTTACTACTTGGCACATGGAATATGTTTCAATTTTTACCATAGCTCCAGGACCTAGAATTGACATTTTGAACACCTGGTCCTTAATGCTTAAGGAAGGATATTTAGTTCAAATTCTCTGATGATTAATTAAATTTTGCTGCATAAAAAATAGACGATTTAAGATAAAGCTACATTTCATCAAAATATTTTAAGATAAAAAAACATAATGTAACAGAAGACCATCTATAATAGGCAAGGAAAATGAAGGGAAAAACAAACTAAGCATTTGCCTTTCTTTTTAACCAAACTGTAAGAATGTTCCTAAAGATGTCTGGTAGGGCACAAACAGGCATCATAACATACGAAGGTGCCAGGGTCGAGCAAGTCTGGGAAACAGCCCTAAGTCCCCGCCCCACTCAGCCCCTGGAGGAGAAACTGCCTGTCTCGCTGGACGAAGGCCCCAAAATGTCACTCAGCTTTATCCCAGCATTTCCCAAACTCGTGAGGGTCACAGATCACTATCTCACTGCATTTTGTTACCATCTTGTTTGCGTTCAGTTTAGCAGCTGATCCAAAATCCACTAGCTTGATATGTCCCGTTCGATCAATGAGAATGTTCTCGGGCTTGAGGTCTCTGCACGAAAACCAGGGCATGAATTAGTGATGTCTTCTCCATGCCTATCGGCAAGCACTCGCTAACCTAGGATACTGACTCCGCCGAGAACCTTAGTGCCTGTATTCTGCTGCACGGACCTCCCTACAGACGGATATAAGTAACAAGCATATAATTTGCAAAACAAACTGAAGGGGAGGAGGAGGAAAAATCCTATGATTCCTGCTCTAACCATCACTCCATTTCCACGACACTCTCAGACAGACATAAAACATCACATGAGTGAGGAAGCACGGACACACTTCCTGAATGAGGATTTTGTGGAACACATTTGTAAATCACTAACAGGTGAGGTCAGAAGTATAGCTCCATGGTGTTCTCTTCCTACACAGTATGTCAGTTCCTTCTGCAAATCTCGCTGTTTTCCTACCATATAACCCAAAGAACCCATCTAAGAGTTTCTGGTCTTATTAACTATGTTTATAGATCTTCCCAGCAAACTTGAGAATGTTATAATTCTAAATCTATTTTACTGTTGAATTGGGTAAGCTGAAATGTCTGCCATTTTGGAGAACTTAGTTTCAGCCAGTTATAGATAAGACTGACTAAAAATTGGGTGAAGTGTCATTTTGATGCTGAAACCATTCGTCCATTCATTCTGTTGTTGGAACTCTTAGGTGATACAGATAAATTTTCAGTGTACTACCAGGAAGTCTCACTTACCGGTGCACATATCCCATCTGATGAACACTGTGAACAGCCAAAATCAGTTCAGCTAGGTAAAATTGAATCATATTTTCATCCAATTGGTCCTCATATCTATTCAAAAGTGACAGCAAGTCCCCTCCAGGCTGATATTCCATGACCTGTATAGAATGCCAAAGTTATTAATTCCTCGTACACCTCCAAAAAGGAAATGTCTCAATTAGCTCCTCAAATCCTACCTGACGTGTTATAATTACGATGTCTCCACAAAGTAATGAAGATGGGTGAGACACACTGTAAGTCACGAAGAAAGAGGTCCCTGCCCTAAGGAAATTACATCCATTCCCCAAGGGAATCAACATAATGAAAGACTAGTACCAGACGCCATGCACAATGTTTGCATGGCAAGCTTGAAAAGTTGAATTAAATCCACCCACTCACACACCCACCCACCCACCCACACTGACACCCTAGACATTCCCTAGGATTAGGTACACAGACTAGATGGAAATCCCTAGAGGGCAACGAACCCTCTCGTACCCTTTTTCATTGCCCTCAGCGCCCAGAGAAGCCGGGAGGCATGCAGTAAATGTGATGCAATCTCTGCCTTTAACAGTCAGTCACTGTAGAAGGCAATCTGACTCTATTAAATGCTTAAATGTGAATATATATTGTCTGACCTCATAATTCCACTTCTGACTATTTATTTTCCAGGAACTTTTAATAGTTTGTACACAAATAGATAAACAGATTCACCGCAGCACTGTTTGTAACACAGAAGAAGAAACCTGGAAATCACCCAAATATCCATCATTAAGAAACTGTGAAAATATGATACATCTAAACAATGGGTCAAGTGCAGATATTAAAAATGAATGGAGTCGATCTATTCACACTGCCATGGAACGCTGTCCATGATAATATAAACTGACATCACATCACAATCAGGATAAAACATAACCCTTTATTATGATTAAAAAAAAACAAATTGTTACATTTGTCAGTATATATGTACATAGGGAAAAAAAATTTAGAAGCAGAAAGTAAAATAAAATGTTTGATTAGCAAAAACTTTCCTCCACACTGAGGAACCCTCAAAATACACAGCCTGGCACCAAGGTCCTCCGCATGGTTAATACCTTTTCCCTCTGGGATGTGAATTCCCTCCATCCTCCTCCAAACTGTTCTCTGATTTTAGTCCAGAAGTAAAAGAATGCTCTAGTCAAGTCGAACAAGGAACGTCTTGTACATGTCCCCAGAGGCCCCAGCCTACTCTAGAAGGGAACCTGCCTAGCACCAAGCCAATCCCACACCAGAGACGGCCCCCCCTCCAAGGAATCGAAACTTGCCCGTCCCCCAGGAGGGCTCCACAAGACCTGGGAGTCTCCCCCACTCACATGGTATCTTACACATAGCAGATACTCAAGCAGATACTGGACTGAGCAAATGAAACCTTACTCTTCTTACAATTTCAAGAGTAAGGTTCCATTTGCACTGCCATTGCTGAAAAAATATTTGATTTATGAACTGATAAGAGCAACAACACTTAGAAAGGGAGGCAGCTTAAATGTAGACTTCATTTCCCCCAAACTCATAGCAGACATAAGCTACTTGTCCCTGTGCTGAAGGAGCCACCTAGCAGCCTGCAGCTCACCC
Source organism: Tonatia bakeri (assembly GCA_004024845.1). Classification (NCBI taxonomy): domain Eukaryota; kingdom Metazoa; phylum Chordata; class Mammalia; order Chiroptera; family Phyllostomidae; genus Tonatia; species Tonatia bakeri. The sequence continues at coordinate 31,474 of PVIA01003172.1, read as the reverse complement.
ACTCATCCCAACCTGGTTCTCCATGGGCCCTGGATATGTGGGTGAATGCTAATTTTTACATCTGTTTTAAATATATATTGCCATTAAAAAGGTCTTAAATATCCCCCCAAAATTCACAGATAATAACAGAAGCACTCACACTTTTAGAACGGAAATGTCTTAAAATAAGAACAATGCATATTTATGACGACACATTACAGTTATAAATGTTCTAGTCTGGCTCCCTTAAAGATGTGAAATACAGAACAGCTTTTAAGGATGAGAAAATCAAATATATAGCAGCCACTGGCAACTTTTAAGAACTCACAAACTGACCACTATTTAGTACTTAACAGTTACTTCTGAAGATTCTATTTGCAATTACCAGTAAAAATAAGAACCATCTCTTAGAAAGGCAAAAACATATGCATGCTATTCAAAAAATAAAATAAAATTTTCTGAGCTGGAAATCCCCACCAAACTAGATTAGTCTTTTCTTTGAGTCAAACAACCTTTTTATTTCTTCCAAACCAGGACTGATTGAAAAGACAAGCAGCAAAAATTACAACAGCTGCTCGGCAGCATGCTCCACTACATGAGGCCAAAATAGACATATGAAATGACAAACCTCTAAATAGACTAGGTCCTTATCAAAGAAGCTAATCAAACTTGACCCACCAACATGATTCCAGATTACCATTCAAAAAATTCCAGCTGTGCCCCATTAGGAGAACTCAGCTTAAACAGTTATTGAGTAGATTTGGCTATCCCAAGATGTTACCCGTGTCCTAAAGCTATCCTACTGGGGTAGAGGCATTCATCCTGTTATGAATGGAGCCCATGGGGAAGACAGCTTGTGTGTAGCCAGCCCAAGCTTAATCATTTTGCTGTCGAGCTTAGAAATACTGTACAATAAAGAACTAGGACTCGGGCACTTTCAGAAAACACTTTTGGGCTTTTAAAAACGGTACCAAATCAAGAGGTTCCCAAAGCATCATCAAAAGTCACAAATTGATTGCTTCTTGGACTTTTGGCCTAGGTCAAGTGTAAAAGTCACAAATTGCCCTGGCCACACCAGCTCAGTTCATTGGGAATCATCCCACAAACTGAAAGGTTGCCAGATCAATTCCCAGTCAGGGCAGGCACATGCCTCGGTTTCAGGTTTGGTCCCCGTACCAACTGATGTTTCTCTTTCACATTGATGTTTCTCTCCCTCTTCTCCCTCCCTTCCCCTTTCATTAAAATAAAAAATAAAAATAATTTTTTTTAAAAGTCACAAACTAAGAGTCTTTTAGACCAGCATCAATAGAACACTATGAACAAATTAAGGCCAAAGTCACCACCCAGGTTGTGCCAGACTGATCACTTATGGCATCTGGTTTTGCTACTCCGTGATGTGCAGTGAGGTATCGATCCCCGCAGAATGTGGTTTCCAACTAAGTAGACCAGGAAGTCCTCTAGAGCAGGGCGTCTCAAACCTGCCTGCCCGACAGAACACTTCGGGAAGCGCTATTTTAAAATAGATAAAAAAACATTCATCCAAGTGAGTATCTGAGTGCCTACTATATGCCAGGCACTGTTCTGGATATTAGGAAAACAGCTACCTTCACAGAACTGGAATTCGAATGGAATGAAAAACAAAGCTTTTTTAACTTAAGCAGTATGAAAGGGTAAAGTATGCCTCCTTCCTATCCTAACCATCCAGGGACCAACTCAGACTTCATGGATCAAGTTCCATGGGTGGGGCCCAGGAATCTGCATTTTCAGGAGCTACCAGGGTGGTTCTGATGCTGCCAGCCCAGCACTGTATTAAGGTTCCGAAGCCAACATGACTCCCTACTCCAATCAATTGAAAAGTTTCTACAGAAAAGGTGCCCTTGTATGAAACCTGGCCTTAATATAGCCATCACTCTGGTGCTTCTCTTCCCCCCTCCCCGCCAATAATGACCTGGAGCCTTTCTGCAAATCAAGACAAGATCACCGACAACAAACACCTGGAAAATAACCAGTCCGTCAGCACTAAAGCAACAATCACCCATCTTTGCAAGGACGGGAGATGTCCCTGCACGCACTGAACAGCTGTTGGTCACCCAAAAGGCACCAAGTGACCGCCAAGGCATGGTGATCAAAGGCCAGGGAAGCGGGACGAGGAAAAAGAGCCCGACAGTGGAAGCCCGAAACAGTGTGACAACACTGCGGATGGCAGAGAAAGCGCAGCAGCTGACAGACAAGCCTGGCTTGGAGCTATAATGGACTTGCTCTTTCCAGAGAAAAGACTCCAGGCCGACAGAGACAGACCCTTCTGATGGCAGCAGCTGCAGATGCTAATTGAAGGGCAAGTCGTACATGCTTCTCTGTTGGTGTCTGCATCTATATCCCCAAGTATTAGGATGGCAATTCCCATCCCCTATGTTGCATTTGAAACCAACGGTGTATGTACGTGTGTGCACGCATATGCACATGCATATGCCTACACACCTGCATGCACATGTATGCATATGTGGGGGTGTATGGATATTTCACAGTTCTTTAGGGCTCGATTCCTATTTGCCTAGGGTGTCATTAGAAGCCCGCTGTGCTGGCCATCACTCAGAAGTGTTGTCCTTGAAATGCTTGCACCATAATCAGCATGACTGAAAGTGCCACGAAAACAAAATGATGCTACTGGCTTCACTCTGCTCTGCCCAGTGTCCCTGATCTTCGGCATGGGAAGGGAGGAAGGGGTCCCCTGAGCAAAGCGGTCCCTGGCAGAGACCCTAAAGTATTCTTCTCGAAGGGCAAGAAGACCAAGAGAAAAAGAGAGGAGGCCTTTTATTTCAGAAACTATGAATCCCTGGCTGATTCATCCATGAATTCAAAAAATTCCTCATTGAGCACTGAATCATCCAGAGCCCTGGCCAAAAACAGATGGCACACTCAAACTAGGTAACTGAGGGCATGAACTAATGAAGGGGCTATTTACAAAGGTGTGAGCAAGGTTGCAGGAAATAAATAGGGGATAGTGAAGCAGCCCGTGGCTACTTAACAGCAGCAGAGTTGAGTAGATACCATTCCTTGGCCTAAAAGATCCAGAAAAAGGATCTCAGATGTGTACACAGTTACTGAAGTAGTGAAAGGAAGACACAGTAACCAGACTAAACTAAACACAACTATAACCAGAGCCATGGGACCATGGTTCTCAAAGTGGGGTCCACCAGCAGCAGCCTCACCTGGGGACTGGCTGCAAATGCAAATTCTTGGGCCCCACCCCAGACCTGCTATACCAGAAACGCTGATGGCTGTACCAGGCAAACTGGGACAAGGTAAGGATCGGTGATGCCTGAGATGATAAAACCCTAAATTTACTCACTTGAAATATGCCTCAAAAGACCAGGACACAAAACTGTTTCAAAGGCACAGAGAATTCACGGAACCCCCTAAGGCAGTACCACACTCAGCAATCGAATTGGGGTCCATAAGAGGTATTAACATCTCATTCCGCCCATGAGAATACTGAAGCTGGAAAGGCCAAGGACTCCGGAAAGACCAAATAAGAACAGCAGTGAAACAGAGCCTACATTCTAGGTAGCAGCTCCCTTCTGATGGGCAGCCATCTTCCAAATCCTGGCTTCTGATCAGCAGCACACGAGCACGCTGGCGAGTTCTGAGACAAGCCTGAAAACTGGGTAATCTTCCCCCGTGAGATCAAAACAGCACATGTCTCGCTGTCAAAACTATCATAAGCTGCCACATTTCACTAAAATAAACAATGAAGTTGTGCTCATTAACTCTCTCCAGACTCCTAACAGCAGCACGGGCTGGTGTTCATACAGGTCAGAGGGTCACTGCCTAGAAAGAGCCCACCTCTAAACTGCCCCCACACAGAAAGGAGGCGCCACACCATCCACAACGCTGCATGGCCACACGCTGACAGTGAGACAGGAAATACAAAGAACGAGCTCCAAGCAGGACAGTGGAAACAGGGTCACGTTACAAGTGGCTTTGGAGGCTACAACGTAACGTAATGAATGAATGGAATGAATGTATGGGAGGTGGAGCTAGGGAGCGTGGCTTCCGACCCACTCTGTTTTAATCTCTGTGGCAGACTGCGTAACGTGTCCCCAAATCCATTTCTCCCTTCTTCCATAGTAGTAAATATTCTAGCTGGATATAGGCCACGCAGCCTGACAGTACAGATGTGTTGTCATGTGATAAAGTTCTGGTCAGCAAAACGTTGGAGGAAATGATTTGTCCCTCTTCCATATCATTTATGTAAAAGAAATGTGCTTACTCTGCCTTTCTGCTATTTTCTCCTACCAGCCAGGGGGAACGAAGGCATGAAATGGCTCAAGTTCAAGCACATCAAAGAATACAACACCTTAAGGGACAGAGGTAGCCACAAGATGGAAGGAAACTGGGTCCCTGAAGTATTACATATAACAGAGCCTGCATGGACTGTATTTTGGAGTCTTGTCATTACAGGAGCTTAGCCTACACCTTAACTAATACACCCCTAGGTGCAACTGGGGAAAGGCACGTTGGGAGTCAACAGAGGAAAGCGGATGTCAGGCCACACAAGGGAAAGAAGAGTCACAGGTCAGCGCCGGGCTCGGAGCTAGAGCAGCGTGAGGAGATCCGCAGTGTGAAAGACATCCACACACAGCCGCGAGATTTAAGAATTTCACAAAGAATTTAGATATAACGATGTTACAAGTGGTGAGTTGCAAAACAATGTTTCCTTTGTAAAGATCAGCTCCTTCGTGGAGGACGGAGGACACTGATGAAGGCATCTGTTACACAGAATTGAGCAGATTTCATCATGAACCAGATTTAAAAGCACTGTTTCCATGGGCTGCCTGCCAGAATGCAGGACTAGCCTTGTTACATGGAACCAGACGTTACGACGGACTTGCTACAATTTTTCTGTATACCAGACAATGGTAAGCCACATTCATTAGCATGTAACTACAAATGAGAAATTTTTAACCATCAAAATTCAGAAGGTCTCAAGTTCCATTTCCTTGCATTGCACTTCAATTTTAAGAATCGCACTGTGTCTATCTTGAATTACATACTTTAGAGAACAAAACTCGCACTGCTAACATATGATTTCCATAGCACAATATGTAAACCAAATTTCTGTGAAATCAATCATGTACTCGTCCAAAAATATTTCTTAAGGATTTACTTGGGGAAGCTCTACTGGAAGCAAAGGAAACATAACCCCTCCCATCACGGAGGGAACGGCCTAGTGGGAGACCAATGCCCACTCAGGAAGACGTGCAGGGTGCTATGAGTCCAGCAGAGGGTCCAGGAAGAGTTTCTGAAAGGTCCAAGCCCGGAAGTTGAAATCAGAGCAAGAGGGAAACGAGAGGGAACAGCATAGAGAAAGGTCAGAGGCAGGTTCAAAGAAACAAAGGAAGTTTGGGCTAAATGTCAAGGGAAAGGAGAGAGATGGTAAGCAACAGGCGAAAGGCATATGTAAAAAAAAGGCCATGTGAACCACATGAAAGGGTCTGGCTGGACTCCACCCGCAGGGCAGCAGGGAGTCTTGAAGGATTTTAACAGCAGCATGACTTCTGCACTGTGTAGAAGGTATGGGGGAAGGGCAAGACAGATGGCAGGGAGAGCACTGAGGAGGTTACTGCAGCAGTGCAGACGAAAGATGGCGGCCTGAACTCACACAAGCAGGGCTGGAGAATTCAGACAGCTTTGAGAAACACATCAGAGGAGGATTCCGATAAATTTTTCATTAATATAAAATGTATCCTCATTAAACTGCATTTGAATTACCAATTAACGTTCAACTGGCAGGAAACCGTGATTTGCATGTTTCCCCAAACTTCAAAGGTCTGATGATCTATAAGTGGTCAACAGGTACAAAGGAATTTCAGTACTGTACAATGCCAAAATAGATCTACAGTCCCCTGATCTTGCGGCAGAATGCGTTTCCAGATTCAGAAATGTTCAGATTTCAGAAAGCTAAAACGGTGCATATACCTTATATCATGTAACACCCCAGGGTAAGGCCTGACATACTGCCCTGTAATAAAATACATTCATAATTTTGCAGCAAAATGGATGAAGAGTCGCACCACAGGAAATGAGAGTTTAGGTCAGGTTTTGCTAGAGTTCAAGTTAGGATTTGCTGCCAAATAAGTAACAAAAGAACTTGAGGTTAATTCTGGGTATTTCAGAATTGCAGATAAAGGACAGTGGATCTGTAATCACATCTTAATTCCTATGCTAAGTTTGGATTTTTTTATGAAAACTGCACCCTTAGCAAGCATTTTACTTCCAAGTACCAAAGCACTTGAGAAAACAATGCAGACAAGGAGATAATTACAAGATCCCATCAGTGACACCCAATTGAGCTGCCAAAGGACACAACAATGTCATTGCAGCCAGGTACCAATGTGCCGAGGCCACTGGGACTCCAGATGGCAGCAGTTTGGCAATCACACCTCTCTTGCAAGATGGCGGGTAAATAACCTGACAAAATCCAAAGAGAAGGCCCACAGCTAAAAGGCTGAAAAAGGGAAGCCCCTTGCAGCCAGCAGCTATCCTAGCAGAAGAATGGCAGATATTCCCAATCTGTGAGATATTTCAGGAAGAAATTCCAAGCAGAAGTCCACGCCAGTTAAATGCACAATTAAAAACAAAGGGATAAACAAAAAAACGAACAAAAAACCCCCATAGACACGGACAATAGTAGGGTCTATACCATTGGGAAAGGGTGGAAAGGAGGGAAAGGAGGGTGGGGAGAGGGAGAAGAGAGTAAAGAAGGGATAAACGCTGACGGAAGGAGACTTGAGTCGGGATGGTGAGCACACAACATACAGATGATGTATTTATAGAACCATGCACCTGAAACCTATGTAACTTTATTAACCAATGTCACCCCAATAAATTCCATTTTTAAAAGGGAAGATCCTTACCACCGTGATGAAGCCAACTGGCAGGGATGAAAATGGTGACAACAAATGAGTTTTAAATTCTCAAAATGCCCAAATATTCCCCTCCTGAAGAAGTGCTTTGAAAAGTGTTGAGCCACGAAAAAAACAAAAACCACTATAGACAACACAAAAAGAAAACTACCCGTGAGTATCACTCCTAGAATTTGTCATCACCGCTACCAAAACTGACCTTGACAGTGGACAGTTCCAGAGTACCTCAACGGTGTGTACTTTTAAGAAGAAGCTGCATGAGATGGGATATCAAGAAGGTGAGATCCTCAACCCAGAGGAAAAGCAATGTGAACTTACAAAGCAGGACAAAGCAACCCAGAAAACTGTGGACTCCAAACTTTTGCCAAAAATCAGAGCCCATCCTAGTTGCAGCACTACCTGTATGGCCTTGAGAACAAAGCTTATCCCCACAAGCTGGTCTTCTAAATCATTTGCAGAGTTCTAATTAAAATATCTTAAACAACAATAACAAACCAACCAACCTCTGCAGTGTCAAGGGAATTTCTTTCCTGAGGACTAATTAAGAAGCCTGTTAATAAACCCGAACATAAGGAACTCTGGAAGATGCAGACACCACAAGGCGAATGTCGCATTGGCAGCAAATACCCTAGAATATCAGTGAAAACTGAAAACATACCGAGGTCACTTGTGAAGGTCAGGGCTCCATGTCCCAAGTCTCAAGGAAGAAAAGCTTCCCAGACAATATTCCAGGAAAGGAAGTTTCAGACTGTAAACACCACAGGTGGGGTTGGTACAAGGCCAGTCTCCCAACATATTTCTATGGGAATGTCCTCCCTTAGAAGGCCGGGTGGACTCGGGAGAAATTTCTCTACCAGCACAGGTTCTCAACCACTGTAAAACCAAAGCAAATAAACCGCTCATTCCAGGTCAGAAATAAAGGCAGTAGAGTCCCTCAAATATGTCCAGTGAAATTTCAAAATAAATAAGAATCCATCTCTTTCTTACATAAGCCTCTGTAGAGTTTATATTGTCTTGTTTTAAGGGCTGAATAAGGGACAAAAATTGTTTCTAGGACAGGTTTGGTTTTTTTTACTTTAGGAATCTAAACCCCCAAGAACCTAAACAAGGCCCCAAAATGAAGTTCTTCATGTTATGTTACATGTGCATCAGGAGTAACTACAGAACCAGTCAAAAGAATGAGGCAGACCTGTATGTACTGACGTGGAAAGTTATCCAGGACGAACCGTTAAAAGGCAAAAAACAAGCTGAAGAGCACAGCAGAGAGTAATATACCATTTTTGTAAAATAAACTATATATGTACTATAAATATAGGCAGAAATACTTTTTCCATGAGGCACAGTTAAGGATCAGAAAGAACACACATACCCATTAACATTCCATTAACATTTGTTTTACCAGGGAAATAAATTAGGAAGACAGAATATTTTTCCCTTTATTTCATACAGTTCTGCAGTAATTGCTTTTTCTTAATAACCATGAATTATCCCAACTTTTAAAAATTAAAAATTTTAATGATATTAACTAGACTTACTGACTTATCGTGGTGATCTTTCACAATATATGCAAATATCGAAAAATTTTATTATACATCTGAAATATAATATGTCAATTATACTTCCATTTAAAATTGTAAAGCAAGATTCTATTAAAGGTGCTATAGACTATTCCCAAATAAATGATTTCTCATTATTATCCTTTAAGTCGTAGCTACAACACCCAACAATTGGTAGGGCTGCTTCTACGTGGGCTAGCTCACAGGATGAGGACCCGAAGACGGCTGGCCGCCAGGAAAGCACCTGAACGAATGAGAGCCCCTCGTGCGCCGCACGAGCAGGAACCACATTCAGTGCCGTGACCGTGACACCTGAGTATCAGAGCGCTGGACTAATTCCAAAGAAAGAAATGTAAAGACTCACCAGATAAAGGTTATTTTTGTCCTGAAAGGCATACTGTAACTGGGGGATCCAAGGACTTATGCTTCGAGATAATATGTTCCGTTCTTCCTCAAAAAATGAAACCTTGAGGAAAAAGAAGTCTTTTAGACAATTACAACATGAAGACGTAAATGTAAAGGAGGGGGAGGGGCCCTTTTCTCTCTCTAAGCCTGAACTGATGTCTCCAGTTAAAAAGAAAAATTTCACTTAGCCTAGAATTCCACGACTCTCATCCATTCACCTACTTTGCTCACATTTGTTGCCAGATCCGTATATTATCTGCCCAGTCACTTACCATTTCTCTTCAAAGTCAACTCACTTCCTCTACCTCTAAGCACCTTTCTGTTTCTCTTCACCCCCCTCCTCAATGATTCAGTCCTGAAGCCATTAGGTGAAGCAGATTAAGGCCAGCATCCACGACAGGTGGTAGGGGAGCCGGGGTGGCCCAGAACAGGGTGCCAGGCCCAAGTAAGTAAGGTGAGGACGGCTGCACGCGTGTGGGGGCGGCCCACCATATGGTATCGGCAGCCCACAGGGGTGAAAAAGGAACCCGCGTGTAGGGACGGCCTGGAACAGAGCACCTGAGCCCACCAAAGGGAGAGGCAGCACCAAAGACAATAGATTAGATGCACACAGATGTACAAAATAAGTTAAAATACTAAGGATAGTGTCAGAGAAGAGAGTCGCAAATATGGAAAGGGTGACATTTAGCACGAACCCTGTGAAGTTGGTACTGGCGTGAACACACGGTTTTCAATACACAGAGATACAGAAACAGAGATGTAAATATTGGCGGGGTATATATTATATATACCTGTACCTGCATTTCCTAGCTCTGTCCACGGACAAGGGCCTGGGAACAGTGATGCCCCAACACCAACGAGAACACCTAGCACCCAGATCTTGGCCTCTAAATATAATTTTACACTAAAAGGACTGGCTGCAGGCCTGGAGCAAGGAAAGTAAAAGTGTAGGACCCTGAAAATCTTGTGCCAGAAAGCAAGCATTACTCAAAGAGGGGAATATGTTAAAAGGACAAAAATCCAACCTGAAGAGAGTCTCACTAGCAAACTTGGAAACAATTTGAGTGTGGAAATACATACTAAATAACAGGCCCTGACCGGGTAGCTTGGCTGGTTAGAGCGTTGTCCCAACACACCAAGGTTGCAGGTTTAATCCCTGGTCAGGGCACATACGAGAATTGACCAATGAATGCATCAATAAGTGAAACAGCAAATTGATATTTCTATCTCTTTATCTATCTTTCTCTAATTAAAAAAAAGAAAAAGAAAAAGAAAAAGAAAAACAACCCTCCAGCCCATACCTCACAAGGGGTCATCTTGAGTCATTCATTCACCAGGAGGAAGGCATACCTATTTGATTCTGCAGTGTGGTACACTGGATTACTTTGTTTTTACATGCACAATTTCCCATCTAAAATGCAAACACCACAGGGTCGGGGCTACATCTAATGCCTCTTCTTTAGGACCCAGAAACACTCCGAACACAACAGGGGCTCGGTCAGTGTTTCCAGATGATAGATGGTGCGTAGGTGCTGGGAGGCTGAGCGAGCATCTTCCACACCTCTCTTCCACAGGGCCGGCCACATCCTGCCATTTTCCTTTCTGCGCAGTTGCTCGCACTGCATCCCTAAGTACCGGCTACATCCCTCTCGGACTCTAACAAGCAGCTTCCTGCCCTCCGCTGCCTCTTCGTTGGAGGCCCCACAAAGTCACTGAAGTCCTCAGACTCTGATCCCAACCTCCTCCTTCCAAAAGCCTGAACGACCGGCAACCATCTGACAAGTCAAACTGCCATTCCAAAAACTGGTCTTGCGGGGAGAACGATAAGTTACCATTTAACGGGTACAGAGTTTCTGTTTGGGATGATGTAGAAGTTCTAGAAATAGATTGTGGTTACACAACATTGTGAATGCACTAATACTAAAGATTGTATCTTAAAAATAGTTAAAATGATAAATTTGTGTTATGTATATTTTGCCACAATAAAAAAAAAGGTTCTTGAGATTTCCTACCAATTACCCACATCCCACCCAAATGTCCTCATTTCTCCCATTCCCCAGTCTATTCCCCAGTCTATTCGTCTATTCTAATTCACTAAAAAGGGAAAAAACACACACACACACATGCATATAGCATTCTAGTACTCAAACCTCCAGAATATCACACACGCCACATCCAGCACATTTTCATCACCTCTCTCTGCCTAGAACCTACAGCAGTGTAGAATTTTCCCTAACTGTCCGTGGCTCACCCACATCTCTCCTCACTCCATCATTTGAGAATTTGTTGACTGCTCCTGTGATGCTTTAGCTGTTTTATGTGATAAGCACCTTGCTTTATACACTTGCCTTTTTCCTCTGCTTTCCAAGTTTGTTTTTTAATTGATCTTAGAGGGGAAAAGAGAGAGAAGGAAGGCGAGGGAGAGAAGGAGAGAGACATCAATTTATTGTTCCACTTATTTATGCATTCATTGGTTGATTCTTGTATGTGCCCCAACCAGGGATCAAACCCCCAACCTTGGTGTATCGGGACCACACTCTAATCGACTGAGCTACCCAGCCAGGGCTCCAAGGTTGTTTTTAAACCCTCAAACTAACAGCCACGAGCTTCAATTCCTTATGCAGGCTTCCCACGGAGCCAGGTACATTATCAGACACGTGAATGTGTACCAGAATGCCTGTAACTAATAAATTAGTCTCTGAACTCCAAGGCTGATGGCCGTCTCTCTAGAAACACAGCAAATGAATCAATATGTCTGAAGCATCGGTCTCGTTTAAAAGAAAGAAAAAAAATACTGCAACCTTAAAGATAACTTCTTACTCGTTCTCAAATAAGCAACTCCCTAGCCACATAAGAATTTTATTTAGTTTCTTTTTTTTTCTTTTTTATTGAAATTTATTGGGGTAATGCTGGTTAACAAAATTATATAGGTTTCAGGTGCACAATCCTATTTAATTTCTTCAAAGACCTGCTTTAAAATCAAATATCCATGCCCATAGCACAAACATATAAAATGTGTACAAAAGAAAATGCTGGCTCACCCCATAATATGCATATCCCTAAACCCCCAGCTGATAGTCATAAAAGATCTTAAACTCATTAATTAAAAGGCCAAGCTGGTTCTGAATAAAACACAACTATAAAAACAAGATAAAGAAATCAAGGGGAGCTTGTTAGCCTTCAAAATGAGTCAGTATCAGTTCAAGAAAAAGAGCTAAGGACGTGAGAGACCTTTCTGCCCATGCAACCATAATTAACTACAGAGTCACAGAGGAAAATGGGTTTGATCCCCGATGTCAATTCAGCAAACCATCTCTGCAGTGAACATGGTAGTACAGAGAGGGGAAGGGCGTGATGCTAGAATGCTCCTACCTGCTCCTGGGCCAACAAGGCCTTCTTCTTCATGACTTTCATAGCATAGATGTCGCCGGTGGCTCTCTCTCTTACCACATGCACTTCAGCAAAGTGTCCACAACCTACCAGGCTTCTGACTTCAAAGTCCTTTGCAGAAGGCTGGAGCTCCTGCAACTCGGCAATGGTGTCGGAATCTGCAAATCATGTAAGAATTACTCCCAGGTAAATAAAGAGCTTTCAATACCTGAATCTTTATGAAAGCCAAAAAAAGAAAAAGTGTTCTTATGCCTTCCCTCACTGTCAAAAGACATTTAGTCACTTTCTAATCATCACGAATAATTATAAAATCGGCACAAAAGTGTTTTTATATGTTCAAATTAAGGGCTTCCGAAATTCCAAAGCACAGTTTCCATGGCAGCTATAATTTGCATCCTGTAGACTTAGAAAATAGGAGAATACAAATCATGCTTGTCTTCCTCATCTCGGAAGGCTGCAGGGCAGTGTCTGGTCAAAGATGCTTGTCCTCACTTAGACCAGTTCACAGTGGGACGTAAGCAACACGATTCCCACCTCAGTGCTGGAGTTGGTTTCCAGATCATTCCATCCTGACCACACGTGCTCTGCTCAGTTTTCTCTCAGTAGCCCATTTTATCCCCCCTGCATTGTCAGTAATAGTAATGCCTTCCTTGCCTTAACACGTGGCAGTGCTGCCAGAAAAAAAAAAAAGTAAAATAAAAACGAAGAAACCCTCAGCCCAAGGAACCAAGCGGAGGCTGACATTTGCTCTGCAGAGTTGACATGTCACGGATCTGGAAGGGTTTGCAGCTATCTTTTTCTTAGCAGATAGTCTTATTCATTCTCCTAGTGCAATCTTTTTTTTTAATTGAATTTATTGGGGTGACACTGGCTAACAAAATTATCCAGGTTTCAGGCACACAGGTCTACAGCACATCATCTGCGCACTGATCTGTGTGTTCTCCACCCCAGTCAGCCTCCGCCCAGTACCACGCATCCCTCTACACCGCCCTCCACCTCCCCACATCCCCCCGCGCTGGTGCAATCTTTCCGCCGGTGTCTCGGTTTGCTTGGGCTGCTATGACACCATAGATGAGGTGACCTGAACTACAGGCACTTGTTTCTCATCATGCTGGAGGCTGGGAAATCCAAGATCAAGAGGCTAGCAGATTCAGTTCCTGGTGAGGGCCTACTTCCTGGCTTACCGATGGCTGGCTGGCTACCTCCTCATGGTATCCTCACATGGTAAAGAGAAAAGGAGCTCTGGAATCTCTTCCTGTTCTGTAAGGACACTAATCCCATCTTGGAAGCCCTATCCTCGTGATCTCATCTAAATCTAAGTACCTCCCAAAGGCCCCACCTCCAAATACCATCCCGCTGAGGGTCAGAGCCTCGGCACATTAATTTGGGAGGGACACATTCAGTCAGAGATCTTCAATGTATGAAGTGCGGTCTAAATAAACGGACGGCAGATTTGGAACCAAACTTACACTTTTTAACACTCTAAGAACACTAGGCTGGAGCATCGCTGAATATGCAACTCTAATGACCATCACTGATGGAGGGCAGCCGCTGTAACTGACTGAAAAATTAATTCAGTTCTGCACGTTATGGGGAAACTGCACCACATACAGGGGTTACACTCCAAAAGAAGACAAGAAAAGTATATGACCAAAATTACCCGGGAGAGTTCCTCAGAAAGGTGCCTTGAAGACCGAGAGACTGCCTTGCAATCCCAAAGTTACTCTGGAGTCCCCCAGGCACCGAAAAGGACCACCATTTCCACAGGCTGGCCACCAGAGAAAGCTGGAAGCTACATTTGCTGAGTTACATTCAACTCAGCAAGTTGTTCAGACAATGACAGGGACTGAGTCCAACAAAGGGAAAAGCCATTTCACACCCACAGCCATACAGTGGCATACTGATGAATTAGCCAATGCAACTGTAATTGTTATCGCACACCCCCTTCCTTGTCTCACGGGTGGAACTCCATTCATTCGGATCAAAGGCACATATGACGAGCTCTGTTACACTGAGTGCCTTTCCGCCCGCAGACCCCTCTCACGGTAGCCAGTCATCCTGCAAACACCTTCCTTTGGCCCCTTGGGGAACCAGGCAAGAGTGGGGGGTAGACACACATGAATTCACCATGACCACTATAAAAACGAATCTAGAGCGCCTACACAGAGAATTCCATGCAGAAGCAAAACTGAAAGCTGAACAGTGTTTTCCTTTTAACCTGCCATCACGGTGCCAAGTCCCATCTTTCTTCCCTGTCCCTTTCCAAGTTTCTTTCAGATCAAGCATTTGAGTTTTGAATTGTAATTCCACAAACATGCTGGCTTGCAACTCCCTGGGTTGAACCTGATTTTATTATTGCTCCCACACCAGGCTAATTTCTCTTGATTCTCTGTTAGGCCTTGGGCCCCCAATTTGCTCACAGCATTTGTCCAACTTATTAGCTTTGGGTCTGTCACTGCCAACCACCAGATATCTCAATCACACAAGCAGACGAATTGCTTACAGGCAAAACGATCGTGGTAGTCTCAGAATTCTGAGAAACCATTCCAAATCTCACTGTCTTTTTCCAAATGCTTTGGATTCTTCAGGTCAACAGGTGAGATCCTAAACTCAAGTCTATAACTATTAAACATACACACACACACACACACACACACACACACACACACCCCTTTACAATTTCTAAGTCAGCAGCTTCTGTGACTCCAAACCACATCACCCGTCATCCCTGCATGAGGTTATAGCATTTAAGAGCCCACTGAGGTGGAGACAAAGACCCAAAGAGCTGTAATGAAATGCACTCAAAGAATGACCTTGTCAGATAAACGTCTGCACCCAGAGGGCAAGAGCCAACACTGCTGAATCCAGGGCTTCCTTCGGAAGACTCAGTGATCCAACATTTCAACTCCCACGACTCGTGCTTCACAGACACTGGCACATGTGCTCAGAAAAGATGTATGTGAAAACGTGATGAGCACGCCTCTAACGGAAAAATAATCAGAAGCAACCTAAAGGCTCGCCAGCGGGAAAGCCCCACGTAAAACAGTATGAGGCCCACGTTCAAGAGAACGAGGTGGAGCTCAGCCTCCACTAGAACACGGAATTTTTGGCTCTGTTTTGATCACTATTATAAAATCAATACCTAAAATGGAACCTGGCACATAGCAAGTGTTCCAGAAATATTTGTTGAGTAAACATATTGCTAAGTGAGCAAAGCTAGTGACAAAACATTATACACATATGTGAACAACAATGTAAACTGGGCTGCTCTCGAACGGAGCTGGGGCAGCCAGGCCAGAGCAACCGCCTGGCACCTCTCCTGTCTCAGATCTTCGGAATGTCACGAAGGGCAAAATAACCCTTGGGCTGTGCATAAGCAACCTCATGTCTCAAAGAACCGTTTGCCAAAGCAAAAAAAAAAAAGACAGAAGGAAAAGCAGTTATTACGACTGATGACTAATGGACTGAAAATTTAAAACATTATTTAGAATTAATATCACTGTGTTATATTACCTGCACCAATCGAAAAGCCTGCCTTCTATTGATGTAATTGCTCCCCTTCCCTTTCTCATAAGTACTCATTGCCTTTGTCTTCTAATTGGAACACTATTTGGGCTTTGCTGCACCAGTGATTCCCGAATAACTACTCTTATTGATCTCAAATAAACCCTTATATCTCAATTTTTAATTTAACACATATCCATCTTGTGTAAAATTAAACAAGACGAATGTGAGAAGAAGCATGGAAAGGGCTGACAGACGCTGGGGCTAACTGAATGGTACACAGGAATTCACAATATCACTTTCCTTACCCTTCGATATGTTTGAAAACTCCCACAATAGATACTTGATGTAGACCAAAAAAATTGCAATGCAATGCACCAAACTACTAACAATGGTTATCTCAGGCAAGTAAGCCTTTGAGGTATTTTTCTCTTTGATCTTTTATATTTAATTTTGTATTATGTTTACAATTAGGAAAAAAAACTTCAAGTTATAATTCGCCCACAAGCATTAAAATTGTAAGCATACAGACTCTTGCCTTATGGTAAATGTAGATGCAAGAGGGTAGAACTTCAGCTATCAAAATGCCGAGAAATGCCTGACTTAGAGAATTATGAACACTTTTCTATGCATGTTTTAATATTATACTTGTTATTTGTTTTACACAAATTATGAGACACTGTGCTTAAGGTTTAGCCACTTATTTTGTTTACTTAGCATTAGGGTCAGTCAACCAATATTAACTGAGCATGTACTATGTGCCAGACACCGAGGGTAGAATAGTCATTAAGAAATAAAAATTCCTTCCATAGTCCCCAGATGCTAGTTCCGCGCCTCCCTGGGCCCGCACTAGGGGCAACACTTTAGGGCTTTACTCTGTCTCATCTCCTCCAGCAGTCCTGAACGAAACCTCCATCTCTACGACAAGATTCAGGAAATTACGGCAACAGCAGCTGTTGGACCCTTCTCATGGGGAAACGAAGCTTACATCCCAAAATAGAAAGTCAAAAGGGAAAAAAAAATCATCCTAATGCAATCATCCTTTTTCAGTCATAGCCTCTCAACTGTACTCTCCAGGAAGCCTCTTCAATAAAATGAAACAGTTCCCTGGAAGAGAATGCCATTAGAAGAACCTACACTCCACTCAGCCTAGCCCCCTGATTACTGGCTGAGCCTAGCCGACCTGCTGCTTAAAGCGACCAGAGGGCAGTCTCAAGACTAATAATGAAGGTGCCTGTGGATGGCTCGGTAAATTCGCCTATCACAATTTCCCTTCGCCTCCCATGCCCCATTCGAGATTTTAAATATTCAAGAAAATAAGGTGGGAGTTTATTTAAACAAGTTCGAATAATGAGCAAATACCCCAAGTATATTTGAAAGTTAAAGATACACAACATATCAAACGTGGCTGAGGTTTATGACTATCACTACTGGGTAACACTGACGGTCTCTGAGCAGCAGGCCACACGATCAGCCTGGTCTGTGCACTAACCCATCCAGCCGTTTCAGATTCAGATATGCACTTTCCCCGCTTTGCAGATGAGGAAACAGGGCAGACAAGGTTCACACATAAATATCTGAAGTCACTGTACTTGACATACATTGATTTTATCTATTCGAAACTCCCAGCTCCACCCTGGCTGGTGTGGCTCAGTGGATTGCGTGCTGGCCTGCGAACCAAAGGGCCACAGGTTCAATTCCCAGGCAGGGCACATGCCTGGGTTGCAGGCCAGGTCCCCATTAGGGGGCACATGAGAGACAACCACACATTGATATTTCTCTCCTTCTCTTTCTCCCTCCTTTCCCTCTCTAAAAATAAATAAAATTAAAATAATAAATAAATAAATAAATAAAATCTTTCAAAACAAATATGAAACTGGGGCACCAGCAGCAAACTTCCCCACCAAATGGAAATCAAGCAAAGTCGCGAACAGGGTGCAGGTAGGGCTGACTTAGGCCCCAAGCACTTCTGCTTTCAATAGCCCTTACCTGCACTAGAAAAAAAAAATTCAAAAATTTATATATTTTATGACTAGAGTAGCATAATGATGAATATGATCCAGAACCATTTACACATTATTTCTATATTCATATTTAAGATTTTAAAATAAATTAAAATGCATTAAATTTGTTAAAATTAAATATTGTGGGACCTAACCACTGTGCCTACAATGCCTAGTGGAGAGTCCACCCTGAGTGAGTAGAGGAATGGACCAGAGGACATTATTTAACCCTGAAACCAGCCACACCTAAATTTTGACCATCCCTGAATTTCGCAGTTTCGTGAGCCATAAATTCACTTGCTAGCCTAAGCTAGTTTGAGCTGAGTTTCTAGTCGCTTGCAAGCAAGAGGCCTGACTTATCTGGTCGCCCAACTACAACAGGTGGAAGCTGACCTTGCAACAGCAACTGGGTCTCAGAGCAGAATTCTTACCCACTGCCAGCAACCGCTAACCCACTCCACCTCTGGCATCCTTCCGGTTTTCTCCAGCGGGACAGTTTTCGAGAGACAGTCCCCCAACTTACGCTTCCGGACAAAGCTGCTCACGTGCTTCGTCTTCATCAGAGCGGGCCGACTGCACTCCTCAAAGAGAACAAAGAGGGCATCTAGCATCCCTTCCCGGGAAAGAGGAGACATCTGCTGTTGAGTCATAAAGGGTGCTTTCCCCTAAAAACAGCAAACAGCAGATGGAGACACTGTCAATAATGAAAAGCCTTGATCAATAACATCCATCCACACAGAGTAAATTACAAGCCACCAGCTCCACTAACTGCTCACGACACACGCTAACGGCACAATTCTGTGGCTTTGTTCTTTAAAGAGACATCAATTGACAGTCATTAAGTTATCACTTGTACGATTCCATTACTGTGGGTTTCTTTCACCAGCACCTGGGAAGAAGAACTTCACGTATCTGCCATTAATAAGAAAAGATCCTTCTTTCTTAACAGTCTGAGACTCACAGGAACGTTTATTCTGGACCTTGCTGGTCTTGACGTGTCTTCATGTCTCTACAACAGGAAACAGTTACTGCCACTTCCTGCACGTGTACCCAGAGGTTTATTAATACAACTCCAGTTCCTTTAATTCACTAGAGTGAATTTAATCTAGAGTGGAACAAAGGGAGCGACTACACTACAGCTGACTTCATTCGTGATCTAGAGCGGCAGCTGCAAACCGGCAGACTGGGTCTAGCCCACAGACATGTTTTGTTTGGCCTGTGGTATGTAAAATAATTAGAATTATCTGCCAATGTTGAAAAATCAGATTTTGCCAAAAAATGGGGGCAGGGGCAGATTTCTGGCTTCTCTTGAGGCACTGCTGGGTCTAGCCACATTGCCCCACGATCCTGCCTGGTGTTTTGAGCTGCAGCTATGGAACAAGGCCCCTCTGGGTGGAGAATGAGTCGTGCATTTCACTGCAGACCTGACCTGCAGTCTTCCACCCGGCCCAAATGACACCTATACTCCCCGCCTGGCCCCCAAGGACATGAGTTTGCAACCCCTGATCTAGAGCAATGGATCCCATGTGTCAGGCCATAGACTCTGGGGTGGTCTCTCTGCTGCTCCCATCAAGAGCTAGAGTCTATTTCCCCTCCCCTTGAATCTGTGCTGTTTATGTGTCACACTTCAGCCAACAAAGTATGACACATGTGGCACTGCTTTTGCTCTTTTGGAAAGCCAGCCACCGTGTAGAGAAGTTCAAGCTGGACAGTTCAGCAAACTATGGCCCGTGGGTCAAATCTGACCCTCTGCCTGTTTTTACAAACAAAGGCTTTATTGGAATACAGCCACACTCATTAATTTACACATGGTCTAGGGCTGCTTTTGTGTTACAGTGGCAGAGTTGAGTAATTGCAGCAAAGACCATATGGCCTACAGAGTCTAAAATACTTATTATGCACCAAAAAAACTACGATCCCCAGGTTAGATTCACTGAATAATGAGAGATCTCATAATGAAGAGAGACCAGGTGGAAGATCTCTGGGACCCGCCAGCCTGCCGTCAGCACCCAGATGTTCTGGTCCTGGCCAGGCTCCAGCTCAACATGGCCCCCTGAGTGACCCCAGCTGACGTTATAGCGGGGAGCAGAAGCTGAATTCAGCCAACCCACAGAATCATCAGAAAAATAAATCCTCCTTGCTTTAAACTTTATGAGTAGTTTGTTACATACCACTGGGTAATAGAAACAGATTAGCTACATTTGAATCACCTGGAGAACTGGAACACTAAAAACAAACCAACCACAAAGAAACAGATTATCTGCAGCCTACTGAATTAGAATTTTACAGTTTATAAGTTAAAATCTGTTTCATTAACAAGTCCCCTAAGAAATTCAAACCTCAGCCAGGTTTGTAAGGCACTGGCCACAGTATCTGTTCCTTTACAGTTCTGCCACTAACTCAGAAAAATAAAATTCTTTGTTTCTTCTGTTCTTTAACGAGTGTAGACTAAGTAGAGCAGCAGTTACCAAATACGGTGGTGATTCTTAATAGTTTTCAAGTCTGCCATGACATAAGGAAAAAATGAACACCACATAATGACTCTTTCATAACACTATACATACCCAAATTTTAAAAGGGTCTTTTGTTCTGAAATTATGTCCTTTCTCTCTTAGTGTTTCTTAAAATACCCTCTTTTTTATGAAATAAAAGGACCAGAAGATAGTAAGTTTTTTCATTATCTCTTTTGGGTTTTTTACATACCTAACTTGGCAAAATAAAAAGCTGGCAAACCTAGGTCAGCCCAGCAAATTTGTGAAATTTTACTGACTCAAAAATCTAAAAGTCTGCCAAATACTGACCTAGAGTTCATTGGGAAGTACTACTAAGTAGAACCTGAAACTCACTCTAAAGTAACAATAAATTTATGTTCACTGAGCAGTGATTATATTTAGGAGAGTATTTATGGAAGGAACCTGTGTGATAATAAATACTACCTCAATGAAAACCAAAATCACCACTGTTAAAACCTTATTAAAATGGCACTTAATGGGGCAAGAACAGTACCCTCAGCTGTTTACATTAGGCCAATGTTGAATATATGCTATATTTGCAAATGATGACTTTCCTGGGGGTGAGGAAACTCAAAAAAAAGATGAACTGGGGATTTACCCACAATCCTTACTGCTATGACACTTAGTGTTATAGACATTTTGTGAGCTGACGTACACTGGCAATGTTGCCCAGTGGTTGCATGACCAGTGTCTGGAGGAAGACAGATCAAAAATAGAACCTGGCTGTGCCATGCACAAGCTGCATGATCCTGGACAAGCTCTTGGCTCCCGAGATCTATGTCTCCTTCAATCTGTAATGCAATGAAGACAGCCCTACCTTTGTTACAGGGCTGAAGAAAGATAAACGGGAGCGTGCTGGTTCTGTGCTCAGCACACTGGAAGCCACGGTTATTCCTATGTAATCAGTATATTATAAGCTCTTTAAAAATTTTGTAGTAAGTCAGGAATGTTCTGGAGTAAAAACACGATGAAAAGGCTAAAAAGCAGAATATCTCACGACTTAAAATGGAGAGGAGGACAGTCCCAAAGAACTACTTAAGCTTTCAATCTGTCTCCATTCTGACCTGTTTGAACATTCCCCAATACAAATATTCTGAAAAAATAAAAATAAAAATTATCAAGAACATAACAGTATTTATTATCACACAGATTCCCTACATAAATACCCTCCTAAATATAATCAATCCTAAGTAAACATAAATTTATTGTTACTATAACTATTATTACTATTTGGGCCTACCAAGAGCTGGGCAAGGAACCAAGTGCTTTGCATGGATAATCTCATTTAATCCTCACAACTGTTCTGTGAATTAGGTGTTATAACCTCTATTTTAAAGAGTGGCAAATGGATTCAAAGGAGGCAGGTGACTCACCCAAGGTAACACAGCTAACAAGTGCTGTGTCTAGAATGCAAACCTAAATCTTCACCACTAGCTATATTTTCCACCTGACTTGTGAATACATAAGTCAAAAAGGATTTCTACATCAATGGTGTTTCATCTATATCAGAAACAAAAGAATTAGAAATCTACTTGGATAAAATTCCATGACATTAATTGTTAATACTTCTGGGGTGATGGAATGTTCTACACCTTAAGAAGAATGTAGGTTTCACGGGTGTGGTATTTATCAAAACCGTTTTTTTTTTTTCTAAAACATAAACATCTCTTGAATGAAAAAGAAATAGGATTACACCGACAGAAATTTTAGTCTAGCAGACCTTTGTTCATTTGCTCCTCTTTCTTTCTTTAGTAAAAGGCCAAATGTTCGTACAGACATATAAAGTGCATGAAATAATTTGTAAAAAATTTCCTTCAAGGGCAAGTTTAGCTATCTACCCCTGTCTGCACAGTGACCCCTTTTTCCCAGTACTATCAGGGCATATAAAACACCAAACAGGATTCTCCTAGATTAGCCTCAGTGTTATAATAAAGGCAAAGGTGAGTGACAAGAAAACTCCAAGGTAACAAACTCAGGTGAGCAGAGCTGGCAACCTGTTACCTGGAAAAAAAGATTCAGCTTGGAGGCCCGGCTGGCAATGGGCTCGGCAACTCCAGCGTCCGGTAGATTCCGTGCTCCATACTTGAATTTCAACATCTCAACGGTGCTGAAAGGAGACAAGAGAAGGTCAATTTAAGGAGAAAGGGTTTGAGAGAGACTCGCCTTCCTCAAGATATCAGGGACAGCGTGGTGAGGATCAGCCATCACGTGGGTCGGGGGATACGCAGTCTGGTGATGGAGAATAAAAGCCAGATTTTTATTCACTGTAACAGGTGATGCACCTATCTGACATAATCGCTCACTTTCAAATTTGTTTATTTTCTGCCCCCCCTTAGAATGTAAGCACAAAAGCAGAGATTTCTATCCTCACATAGTGGGGACACATATAGTGTGGTACACAGTAGGTGCTATTAGTTACTGAATGACTGAAAATAAGCAAACCACATAATATGCTGGGAAATGATTAAAGTGTTATGAGGTTGAAAAAACCTCAGGAGAGGACAACTGGAGCATAGGCGCGCGCGTGCGCAACTGCAACTTTTAACAGGGTGGTCAGAGTAGACTATACTGAGAAGGTAACATCTAAACCAACACCCGAAGGGAGTGAACAGCAAGCCTTGCTGGTAACCGGGGAAACCACCCCAGGCTGAGAGACAAGCCAGAGCTAAGGTTCGGAGGCAGGACCTGGCCTTCTCTAATGTAGTAGCAGGGGGACCAGAGGCGCTGGAGCGCAGTGCAAGAGACCGGAAGTAGCAAGTGATGGATGGATTCCGGGAGTATGAAGACTCTACACTAAGCTCACACAGGTATCCGCTGCTGGACTCCACTAGACAGAACAATGAAGCTGGTGCAGGCAGGAGGCAGGGCAGAACACCATAGGACCCCACTCAGGGTCAGAAAAGAACTGTTTCCTGCTGCCCCGGGCACCTCCCCAGCAGACCCTTCGGCTCCGGTGGGCGTGCGCCTCGCCTGCCCGAGCAGACCTCCCCGACTACCCGCAGCCCTGGGGGCGGGACCACCGCCCTTCCCCGCTGCGGGAGGCAAAGCGGGATTGGTGTGGATGGAGGAGGCCCTTCTGAGGTCTTGTGAAGTGGGGTGACGGAGAGTTGGGCGTAGGGTGGCGTTCAGACTCACGCTCAGAGGATCCCACCGGTCTGCGGTCTGCTCGGCTCAGTGCTTCCCGCCGCCACGTTTGAACCAGAAACGTCGGGCCCAACCTATCAGAGGGCCCGTATCTATGATTGACATCCGCATACTAGCCACGCCCCGTCCAAGTCCTTAAAGGGAGAGACGGAGGGGCGGGCCTTGGAGGTTTGAAATTGTCAGTTAAGCAGGATGCAGTGTTTAGAGAGCCTTGGTTAGTGTATAAGATCCCTGGGGAGGTCGCCAGGGCGGCGTCCCCTGCTTTCCTGGCAGCTGCGAGGGGGAAGGGAGCCAGGCCTCTGCCTGGTCTTGTTTCTCAGTCTTGGCTAAAGTCTAAGTACTTGTTACTTTGGCAAATCAAGTGGTTCTCTGCTACAGCTGAGGTAGCAGATGTTTTGAGTTTGAACTTCCACCTGCCTCGGTGACAGCATCTTTGGTCTAATGTCCTGCAGAGAGTAGGTGCCGGTATTGAGACTGTCTGAAAGGATATTCTGAAATAAAAGGCAAAAGATGTAAACAGGCACTTCACTAAGGAGGAAATCCAAATGGCCAACAAATACATAATAAGGTGCTCAACCCCACTGATAATCACAAAATAAGGAAAAGAATGCCACAACGAGATAAAATAATATGCATACAGATTGGGGGGATCTGACACTTTCGAAGAAGAGCTACACGCATTCATACATGGAACTGTAAATTAGTACAGTGTTGGCAGTTTGTTAAAGTTGAAGACACGCCCATTCTATGACTCACTCTCATACATCTTAGAGAAACTCCTAATTTTGTACACCGGGAGACATGTACAGGGATGCACAAATAGTGTTGAGTGGTGTAATGGGGAAAAAAAAAACCTGGAAGTTACCCATCAGCAGAAGAAAGGATAATTTCCTATTTGCACTGTTTTCAAACAGCAATGAAAAGGAATAAACTACAGCTGACTACAATGGCATAATGTGTTTCAAAACAACGCTGGATGAAGGAAACCAGACAATCAAGTGTAATGGATTACCATAAATTTCAAGAGCTGACAGGATAATGTGTTTAGTGAGGGATGTACCTACAGGTGGTAAGACCGCATGACAGCGGAAGTGTCAGGTTGCTGCTGTGATCTGTTTCTTAAGCTGGGTGGTAATATGGAAGTTTAACCATTATTAAGCCATGTGTGTTATATCCTGTTTATGTATATATAAAAGTTAAAGTCCTTTCTGTACTCTTCTAATCCCTGCAGATAGAACTGGAAGTGTGTCACTACACTCACACACTCACACACATGTGCACACGTCGGTACAGACGCAAAGTTACAGACTTGCTTAACACACGTTTTCCCCCAACAGAACTTGTTATTCATTCCTGGGACAGTAACAGTAGCTATGATTTATCAAGCACCCCCTTCCTTTACCAAGCACTTTATTCCTTTGAATCTCATTGAATCACAGCCCTAAGCAGGAGGGACTGTAATCCACACTTTACACACTGAGGTTGACGGAGGTCGCATGACTAATCCTGAGTCATTTAGCTTTAGGTATTGGAGCCAGGTTTGGAACTCCAGGATTAACGGACTCCAGATCCTTTGCTCTACACAAAACCTGCTTCTCAGAAGATGTTACAAATTCTCCCAGCCTCTGCTTTTGTCACGTTGCCAGGGCTGACCCAGTCCCTGGCAAAAATGTATAAAAATAAGAAATGCTTCTAATGACTTGAGAGGGTTTGGGGACGGCAAGGTGAGGGGAGACACAAAAAGGGTTGTAGGCAGCTCTTCCCTTAATATGAAGAATCTCGGAAAAGCTGTGAATGTGGATCTAGTCAATGCTTCCGCTGATTTCTCTCGTCCAGCAAATTGTTAGTTGCCAGGCATCACAAACAGAAGGCTTTACCAGCACAGCACAGGGGGTACTGAAATGAAAAGGAATCGTGAGACTTATTCATCCTAAATTAGAATGCAATGTTAACACCCTTTTGCACTGCGCTGAATCTTCAATATCCTCCTAATGGCCCAGTAGCACAGTTACTGGCCTCTGCCAATCCTTGGTGAAACAAGACAGGGAATAAACAAATAAAATGAAGAAAGAAACGTGAAATAAAAACCACATTAACTCTACTGTTTTTCTTTCCAGGGTGGTCCCTGCGCAGAAAGTGTGGAAGGAAAAGAGAGTAAGGAGGGACAATAGTGGCTGTGCCAACACTCAAAGGGCAAGCACAGCCAAACAGAATGAACTGTCATTAGAACTAGACTGTCAGGGGACCTTGTGTTTGTTCTTGGCCACAATGAAGCAATGATCCGTTCTCTGTTGAATGTGAATCCATGATGATTGCTGTGGCGAGGATTCTGGAAAATCATCAGAACTGAGTCATAATGAAGGACATTGTGATGTTCTTGCATTTGATCATTCATTTATTCAAAAATGCACTGTGCCCAGTACAGTGGGTACCGAAATGAAAAGGACACCCACTTTGCCTGTTTTTGAGAAGCTGCGTGTGGTGGGGAAACGGGGCAGTAAGCAAACAACGGTACAACCCAGGGATGGGTTCCCGTAGCGGTGGAGGCTGCAGAGGGCTATGGCAACCAAAGGAAGGAAGGGCAGGTGGCATACAACAGAAAATACCCGACACTTGAAAATGAAAGAAACGTGATTGCTCTCAAAGCATTCAGCTGGGAAATGATACAAGCAGAAATAAGTCAAAGCACCTTAAAGAGATAGGAGGAAGGACTGCAAGACTCAAACTAGACTTAGTGGCACATTAAGAACTGTACATTCCATCCTCCCAAAGGGCAGAACAAGAATCTGAGAAGCTAACCCCATTCTAGACATAAAGAGGCAAAGCTATTCTGGTCCCTTTGGCAAGAAGGAGTTCCTCAAGCTACTGTAACTGCAGGTAACTTCTAAATAATAAAAATAACTACCACTAGCTGAGAGCTTTCTAAGAGCAGGCCATATCCCAGGTATTACTTATTCCCAAAAATGTGTCCCCACCACCAGTACAACAGACATTTTCAGGTCACACAGAAAAGTCATTTTTAAAATTTTACCCTGTGCTCAGGAAAACTGCAGCCGGTCCGTCCAACCAGATATTTCATAGTTTACATCACTTGGAGTAAGACTAAAGGAGATATTTAAGAACAAAGTAGTGAGTGAATAAATAAAATGATAAGTAAACACCAGTATAAATGGCACATAAACACAGCTTTTTAAAGATCTTGAAATTTGGGAAACTCGCATCGTTTAACCTCTTTGAGTCTAGATTCATGCCTAGTTATTGTGACAATAAGCGCTAAGAGATGTGAAATGCCTCGTGAAATTTTACAGCCAACGACCCACAGACTGGGCGAAAATTTTTATATACCAAGTATCTGATAAGGGTCTAGTATCCAGAATGTACAAAGAATTTCTTCTCAACAGTAAAAAGACAAATAACCCAACTTTAAAATATGCAAAAGATTCATATAGACATTTCTTCAAAGAAGATATGCAAATGGCAAAAAAAGCACATTAAAAGATGCTCAATATCAGGAGTCATTAGGAAACAGTAAATCAAAACTACAATGAGCTAACACTCCATACTCACTAGGACGGGTACAATCAACAAAAACAGACAATGTCAAGTGTCGGTGCGGACGTAGCTTCCTACATTGCTGGTGAGAACATAAAATGATGGAGTCACTTTGGAAAGCAGTTTGGCAGTTCCTCAAAAAGTTAAACACAGAACCTATGACCCAACAAATTCACCTGTGTGTTTATGCAGCCAAAAGAAATTAAAGCATACTCATACATTTTCCAAGTTTAAAGATCATGAAAATTTTAACTGATTGTTACAACTTTCATTCTGACACCTACTGGTGTCAATGTTTTGCCCAAGTTTGAATGAATCATTTCTTATCTGTTTTTTTTCCCCTTCTTTGACCCTAAACAAAGCTTCTAACAAGGAAAGATGAAATTTCAAAACTCAATTAAATGGCAATTAGCCTTTCTGCCATTTGATTCTAGATAATTACTCTACCATGCTTGGGCATAGCAGTCAATTATGTTTCATCAAAAATGCTATAAGCTTTAAAACACATCTCTAAACCTTCAGTCTGCCGATTTCAGAAGTGTTTTATAATCTCCAGTCCATTTAAAATACAAGAAATTCAGACACCTGACTCACTCCAAATGTTCTCTAAGCACAACTAGCAAAAGTGCCAACAAATCCCTACAGTGTTCAAGAAAATGAAATAGGGGCCCCAGACAGGAAGACAATGCCTGCGAACAATACATCTGGCAAACGGCCGTTACACAAAACATACAAAGAGCTCTGAAAAGTCAACGATAAGGAAACAGACAACCCAATGTAAAACCGAGCCAAAGACCTTGACAGACACCTCGCTAAAGAAGACAGACAGATGGCAAATAAGCACGTGAAAAGGTGTTCCACATCAGCCATCATCGGGGAAGTGCAAATTAAAACCACAGTGTGATGCAACCACACGCCTATCGCGATGACCAAAACCAGGAACGCTGACGACGCCAAGTGCTGCTGAAGATGGGGGGTAACAGGAAGTCGTGTTCACTGCGGGTGGGAATGCAATGTAGTACGGCCACTTTGGAAGACAGCCGGCCGTTTCTTTCTTTCTTTTTTTTAAAAGATTTTATTTATTTATTTTTAGAGAGGGAAGGGAGGGAGAAAGAGAGAAAGAAACATCAATGTGCGGTTGCTGGGGGCCATGGCCTGCAACCCAGGCATGTGCCCTGACTGGGAATCGAACCTGCGATGCTTTGGTTCGCAGCCCGCGCTCAATCCACTGAGCTACGTCAGCCGGCAGTTTCTTACAAAACTAAACGTACACTTTCCATACAGTCCGGCAATCACATTCCTTGATATTTAAGGAGCTGAAAACTGAAGTCCACAGAAAACCTGCCTAGGCCCCCACCCACACTTTGGCTGCCTGAGGACAAGGATCACGCCCATCTTGCTCCCGTCAACAATCTTCAGCATCTTGCGCAGTGTCTGGACCTCGGGGGGCCCGTGTAAATTGGCCTTCTCTGAACTCATGTGTTAACAAACGAACATGTGTGCCCATGCACTCAGCAAAGTCCTAGATCTAAAGTTCAAGTGAAAAGCCACCCTGATTTAAGTTTTACCTTTAAAATTTTTGTCCCTTTTGCCATGTAAGGTCACATGGTCACAGGTTCTGAGGATTAGGACACAGGCATCTTCGGTGGGCCACTCCCGAGCCCCCCACAACCAGCAACACTGAAGAAGGAGTATAGGCAAGAATAGTAGGACATAAGGTCAAAGAGGCTTTTTTTAATGACTAAGAGCTTATTCATTAAAAAAAAAGAATTATCTTTGCAATGGCATTCTTCAAAACTAACTGGGTTGACCTTTCTCCACAATAAATATTGGTTTGCACTTCCCTACTCTTCCTGCTATCAAACAGCCTTCATGAAATTCTCTTTATTTTTCAACTTCTAATAAAATTAAAACACTTGGAGAGACTGCAGAATAAATTATGTCAGCTTTCCATGTGTGGGTGTTGCGAGAGATTGTCCAAGCCCCAGAAGCAAACCTCGCTGAGAGGACTCGGGGAAGAAAGGAAACACCAGACATGGGTGTGGGTAAAAAGCTGTATTCTGTTCATTCGCGTCACGTGGCAGGAAAACCCAAGGTACCTATTTGGGGGGCTTGTATGTATTTGGAAAGACACTGTCCAGCCTGACATAGCTCTTTTTTTTTTTCATTTATTTTTCAACTGTGGTAAAAAAAATTACACCTAATATAAGGCTTAGCTTCTTCACCATTAACGATTTTAAGTGTGCAGATCAGGGCACTAAGTGTACTCACATTCTTGCACAACTATCAACAGCACCCATCTCCAGAGCTCTTTCCAAGCTAAAACTGTGTACATATTGCATGATAACTCCTCATTCCTCCAAGCCCCTGGTAACCTCTATTCTTTCTTTCATTTTTTAAAATTCTTTCTATCTCTATGAATTTGTCTATTCCAGGTACCTCGCATAAGTGGAGTCATATAATATTTATCCTTTTGTGTCTGGTTTATTTAACTTAGAATAATGTTTTCAAGATTCATCCACATGGTAGCATGTATCAGAATTTCATTCCTTTTTGTGACTTAGTAATATTACTTTGTAGAGATAGACCACATTTTGCTTATCTATTCAACTGTTGATGAATTCTTGGGCTGCTTCCACCTTTTGGCTATTATGAATAATGCTTCTATAAACATTGGCATACAAGTATCTGTTTGAGTCCCTGCTTTCAATTCTTTTGTGTATATACATAGAAGTGGAATTGCTGGATGATAAAATGCTACATTTAGTCTTTTGAAGAACTGCCAAACTGTTTTTCACAGCAGCTACGCCATTTTACATTCCCACCAGCAATGCATCAGGGCTCCAATTTCTCCACACCTTCACCAACACTTGTTATTTTCTGTGCTTTTTCAAGAAGTATTATCGTAGCCGTCCTAATGGGTATGAAATAGTATCTCGTTGTAACTACTTCTTTTTACTTTCCTTGGTTAGCAATAGAAATATTTCATATGAAATGCTGGCATTTCTCCATTCCACAGTCTAATTAACACCTATATTTCACTTCCAACAGCCTTTAGGTACCCGCCTTCAAATTACTTCCATCGGGGCCTTCCTTATTTTAAGCCATAAGGCCCCGATGTTTGCTCTGCATTTTGCCTCACCGAAGCAGAAGCGCTATCTAGTGGCCTAATAGGATAACTGCAGGTGCAGCCTCCACTGTCCTGCCTATCCTAACAGAGTCCTTGGTTATATTTTATTTACCTGATGGTGCCCACCTGGTAGTGCCAAGAAAGGCAAAATCCAAGTCCAGTTCAGAAAGAGATGCTTTTACAAAAGTTACGTAGATAGGCTTCCACTCCGAATAACAAAGCCTTCTCCAGTGTCCCCTTAATTGCACCCTTTCCTGACATAAGAATAATACAGGTGCAGCTGACATCTTAAATGCAACTGGTTTGTTGCACGATCCGTCCAAAAAATAAAAAAAAAATATTTTCTTTCAGTCTCTTCCTTTAATAATTGTCTATGGACTCTCCCTTTACTACCCTTTAAGAACACCCCTAGCAAAGCCCATAGCTTTCAGGTTTCTCCAAGTTTTCACAAAGCCCGTGCAGTGCTTTCTGACTCTTCACCTCCTCCTACCCCAGAATAGGCCGGGCTTTGGAGTGGGGAGCGGAGTGATCTGCTCTTTCATGCTGTTCCTTCTCCCCCTCCTTCCTTTAAAACTCCTCTCATGTTTGGGGCTAGAAGTTAGGAGGAAGGGCCCCACCCTACAAAACTTTCTGACATAGGAAATGGACCCCTACTTGGACTTTTCCAGCTACCCTCTGGCGTTCACACCTCTAGCTCAATTCCAAGGTGTCTGCTTATTTCATTCATGCCCTAACCAATGTGGATTAGAGTTCAAGCTTCTACATCTTGTCCCCTCTTTGCCTCTCTGCCTGAGCACCCCAGCTATCTGCCTCCCACTTTTCTTCCTTTCCTCGGAGATCACAAGAATAAGTAAAAGGAATAAATATCGTTCTTAAGGAAAGGAAATAATGTTACCATTGGATAGGGACTGTAAATCTAAAAAATTCAAGAGGCTCAGCTAAGAAGTTATTAGAACCAACAAGAATTCCAAAACGTAGCCCAATAACAGATGAAAGTATAAAGATATCTGTAACTTTCCATTGTTGCAGCAACAGCCATTGAGCTCATGTTAAAGAAGAAAAGATTCCATTAGTAAGAACAGAATGTCAAGTTCCTAGAGACAAACTCAACAGGAAAGGAGCGGAGGCCACCTAAAGGAAACTGTAAAGCTGGACTCCAGACATAAAAGCAAGACTTGAGCCCTGGCTGGTGTAGCTCAGTGGATTGAGCGCGGGCTGCGAACCAGGCATCGCAGGTTCGATTCCCAGTCAGGGCACATGCCTAGGTTGCAGGCCATGTCCCCCAGCAACCGCACACTGATGTTTCTCTCTCTCTCTCCCTCCCTTCCCTCTCTAAAAATAAATAAATAAAATCTTTAAAAAAAAAAAAAAA